>FXXK01004789.1:3963-15371 GCA_900184695.1 Betula pendula | reverse complement strand
TATTTTCTTTAACCAAATTATGACCTGAATGGTATGCAAAGCAGTAATACATATTTTTCCAAGATATGATCGCCCTATAAAAAAACTTCTGAATTTGGTTGTGTTTGCATAAACGAAATTAAACTTAAACACTTTCATATTTTTATATTTTAGCAAGAGAGAGATCTTGAATTTAAAGAATACATGAGAGAGAGAATAAGAGGATTTTTGGGTGTGTTTGCAGTGACAATATAAAAGAGTTGATTTTAATGTATTATTGACTAACATGCCACTTACATTAATAAATTGTTATTTAAGCTCATTTAAATTATGACTATCAGATTTTGGCAGACACCTGAATTTTGATTTCATTAGGATTAATTATTATTAATGGTTTTTAATTGCTAATTGTTCGTAACGATCACTTATATAACCTTAACCATCAAACTTAATTTAATCTTACGGTTAACTGTTACTACGTCCAGTAAATCAAAATCATTGGATCTACTTAGAGAAGCATCCTGCGGTTCATGTCAAACCACCATATTGTATGATTATGACCGTCTAAAAAATGATGGTAATAAACTTATTCAACCGAGCCTCCAATGTCTAAGTGCAAATTGCCATCAAGGCGCATGCACATGCCCGTGTGTGTGCCCAATGGTTCAACATATGTACTATCACTTGCCTCAATAACTTATGTTACTTGTTTTGGGTGTAGGAAGAAGCTGACATGAGAAATGGTGTTTTGGTTTTTTGGAGGGAAACTTATTCACTTGCCTCAATAACATAAAATAAGTTTGGCCATCTGTTTGATCCTTAGAATAATGGGACGGGATAAGATTTAAAATTTAAGATTTCTATAGATCTTAATAATTTTGGAGAGGATCAAAGGTTATCTTATGGTGCTAGTGATAGAAACAATATAAGAACAACTTGAAATAAAATATTTAAATAATAACTTTTTTAGGGATATAAGATCTAGGGCCAAAATAGGCTCAGTAATTGAGTAGAATAGATTTGTAATTATTTAGGTTAGATATTTAGATTAGGAGTGAATTTTTTATTTTTATATTTTTTTGGAAAAATCATATTTAATCCCTAAGTTTTCATGTTAATTTGCGAATTTAGTTCTTAAGTTTTCAATTTTAAAATAAAGGCTCATTTAGTTTTACTCAAGTTTTAAATTGATTCCTCTACACTTTTATGATCAAAGTTAACAATTTTTTATGTGATTCATGTGTCTCATTACATGTTAGGCCTATTGCATCAAATTAATGATTTTTTTTTTTATAACGCTGCAAATTTTAGAAATTAAGATGACAAAAATACGATTTTTCGTTTTTGGAATAAAGTCTTTTTTTTTGTTTTTTGTTATTTTTTTATGGCATGATTTGACGTTAATAATATGACATTGATATTAAGTATTAATATAAAATGCTAGCCGGTCAATGAGACACGATGTAATATGACAACTATTCATTTTGACAAAAAAATGATAGAGAGACCATTTAAAATTTGGCAAAATCTAAGAAACTGTATTCTGAAATTAGAAACCTAAGGACTAAATTCAAATTAGGATAAAAACCTAGGATAAATATTGATTTTCCTTTTTTTTTTCGTTAATTTACACCCATGAGTTCTTATCAAATAGTAAGTGGGTTATGTATTTTAGGGGCCATATTTAAAGATTGTTTTTTGTTAATGAAGAAGGGAGAGAGCTTATGGTGATTGAATTTGTGGTATTTTTCCTGCAATTTTGTGGTCAGCTAACTCCTACTAGAGTAGGCTTATCCATATTTTATCATCCTTTATATATTCTTTTCAAAGTTGATATAACTTTTAAATTATTATGAATCAAAAAAAATTTAAATAGTATTTAAAAAAGTCACATCAAATTTTAGATATAAAATGATGGTAAATAACATTACTCCTCTACCTAAGGAGCTATTTTGATATTTCTCTACTCAAGTGGAGATTTTCAGCCAATAACACCACATTCAATTATGGTGGGGTTTCCATCACAACTGAGCATAAGATTTATTTTTTACGTACCCATTGGCTTATGTGCCAGAAAATCCTTTCTGTAATCTAGATTTTAGGGAGAACAAAAATAGGTTGGAATTTCACTTTCAAGATGCTTAAAAAGATAAGCTAACAAAAACAATGAAACGGGGATGTTGTTTGGTATCATCGTTGGGCGAAAGCACATGAAGCATTTATGTCATGTTGGGTTGGGCGTGCAGGTGACAATAGTATACATCTAAATATGTGTTCTTGCATTTAATTGGTTGGTAAGCGTATTATCAGTCAGTTTCAGGCCTATCTTATTATAGAATGTTCTCCATTTAATCCCCGAAGAGAGAGAGAGACCGAGAATGGCATCGAAGATCACAAATCTCGCAATCGATACACGTACTATGTGCTAATACCCTATAACTTTATAGTATTGAGGGTTGTTCGAGGTCTTAATCTTAGAAACTTTACCACCATGAATGCTCTTTACTAGATATTGGCACTATTACTCTATACCATATTTTCAAATGTGATTTTTCTAGCCTACTAATGTATACGCCTTCATATTATCTCTTTGACTTATGTTGATGACTTACTACTTTGTAACTACTATCGCCGCCTTATTTTATTCTCATCTCTACAGAAGCATTACCTGATACGTACTTATGCTTGTGCATGAATGTCCATATAGCGCTATAGGTTATGCGTCTTAGAAGATAAGTATGGATGCAAATCATAAGGATATACGACTGATATAGAATATTCTAACACAATATAACATATATACGATTTTAACTCGAAGACATAATCAGAGCCAGTTTATTGTTGGTTTTTATGACTGAGGGCGAGGTCTAGGTAGACACTCTTGCTCGCGTACTGATTTTGCCTGCTCTCGATCCTTGGTCTACCGATAATATCACCGCGTTCAGCGCAGTTGTAAGACAGATAATTAATGGCGAGCATAAAACAAATTATGAACCAGAGTGTGAAGCGTTTTCCATTTTCCATCTTCGTAGGTTGGATTGACGAAAGGGCGTGTATAGTATCGAGTATCCACAATCATGCTTGAAGCAGTCAATCCTGAATCATTTCCTCGAGTCACGATTAACGCATGCTCTGACGACTCATGCAACCGTATGCCAGAAAACTGTCGAATAGACAATTTATCTTGAGAAGTCAAATGCATTAGCTCTCTAGCATTGAGTCGGCGAGACACACGCACAAATTTGATCGGATTACCACATTTCAATGATTTCCAGCATTAGTTTTTCCTATATTGTTCTAATTTTCTTCTTTTGGATGGTTCTTTAATATTTTAAGAATTACGGGTTGGGGAGAAATTTTTCAATCAAGGTTTATTAAATCTGACATGTTTCCTTAGAGTCATCAATTTTAATAGAACGTGGTTAGTTTCAATAATTAAATTGAAAGAATTTTTACTTCAATCTGGTTGAAGTTAAAACACTTTGTCTTTTTCTTTTTTACTACTTATTGTTTTTTTTTTTTTTATGAAAAAAAAAAAAGTAATTGCTGGGATATCACAATCATATTATTTTTTTTGGGGGGCTTGTTTAGAATGAACTATTGACTTGTACTTTTAAGAAAAAGGAGGGTTGTGTATATACATTATACTGCCATTTCGTTTCTGCTTTTTATACAAAACTTAAGAAATCATTTTCACGCAGCAATTTTATGGCTCCAAGAACTTGAACCAACCGTTCGATCGAGCCGCATGGCCAAGATCTTTCTCTAGTAGTGGAAAAAATCATGCAAAATGTGGGGATGAAATTAAGACCAAATGTTTGTTGTTGTTGTTGTTGTTTTTTTTTTTTGTTTGTTTCTTCCTCGGATCGGCATTGGTGCTACCATAGAAGATAAACCACCCGACAAAGTGGTGCGGTCACCAATACACATGCATCGGACTATTCCTCCTCCACCCTTTTCCCTTCTCAACCCCTTCAGCATCTGTCTTTATATCTCTTCCCCTCAACCCGCTGCCCCTTACTCTTTCTTGCCTCTGCTCGAAATTTGATGCCGCAGCTAGCCCAGCACAGGGACTTCAAACCCTGTAAAAAATTTGGTGTTCATTTACTTCACTCTCCTTTCTCATCTTTACACTCCAACTTCTCCTTAGCCACTCAACTACAAATACCACAACAACCGTCTCCAAAGATCAAATATCATGGCACAATGATTGCAGTGAATGTGAAAACCATGCCCTGCTGCCGGCATCACCACCACCACCCACCACCAGGCTAGTGTCGAGTGCCCGCCGCCGCCTTCACCGCCACCACTTGCCACCACCTCCTCTGCCGGCCGCCGCCCTTGCCCGCCGCACTCCCAGAATGGCCCACCACCAACCGAAGCCCCAATTTCCTAACAATTGCCAACTCGCCGCCATCACCAGATGGCCACCTTTGACACCCGGTCGACCTCACCATCGGGCCCTTATGCCGCCACCTTCGACACCCGCGTCTACCACAATCGTACCCCGCCGGCACCACCAAACCCGATTCGTTCCTTATTTTTCCTTACTTATTACTACACTCCACCGGCACTGTCTTGATTCTAACTCTTGTCCATTTGAAAATGCACCCATTTGTTTCCTCCCATTGTTCTCTTCATAGCTTTTCTACTGCTTCTTCTAGATGCTCACATCACGTAGTGGCGTCTTCTCTCTCTTTCTCAGTGTACTGCTATCTTCTTAGAATTAGAAAATTTCTGTGTATTAGCAATATTCCTACTGATGATTGCCACGTTCCAGTGGAGAAAAGGAAAAGAAATAAAACCTTAGTTGGTATAATAATCTCATCACTACTTGTCTTTATGTAAGAGAGGGCAGACTGCGTGCGTTCCCCCTTCATAACATAATTAATGAATCGTTCGCTTTTCATACGCTCTGTTTGATAAAGACATAATTTACTTTATTTTTTTATTAGAGATAGATAATTTCCAACACATATGGATTTTGTAGGGAATATTTTTACATCCCAGTACTTAGTTGCAATAAGTATTAGTCCAAATGTGTTTCTTTCTTTTTCTTATTACCATGTCATATCAAAGTTTAAGTTCCCTACATAATTATTTTATCTTATTAGTATCACTGTGCTCTTTATTCTGCTCCACGGAGCTAGTGTATCCATACGTTGTATAATAAAGAATTTTATTAACCTTATTATTAATTTTTAATAATCGGGTCCCGAACCTAAGTCTAGTCTTATACGAAGACCTTTAATTAAAGCCATTTCTTAATCAACAAAATCTAATAGTGTTCTTCACGAGATGATCGAGATCAGAGTACCATCTATATCATCATTTATTATAATGAGAAAACTGCCGTATAAGAGATGGCATCTCTTCTCAAATAACCAACGCGGCTGGCGGTCTGACGGAAATTATTCGTCCTTTTAATTAAGATTATGTCTATGATTCTTGCATACCAATTTCAACAGCGTGCATTGTCTGAATGATAAACGGAGTTTAACACAAAGCAAACATCTTCACATTTTCATATGAGTACTCTCTCGCGCCTTCGTTTTCACTTGGCTTACGCCTCTTTTCCCTGTGAAGACTGAGGGAGGATATCTTAACATACTGTCGATACACTGTATGAAGGCAACTTATGAGAACAACTCTCCTTCTTATCGATGTGCATTTCACAGATATTGAAAATATTTTGTATCTGTCTCAAAAACGTTCCTGACTGAATACCAATAACACTTTCTGATTCCTTGGAGATTCAACACTATTTATGGCTCAAGTACGCGACTTATTATATTTTCTAAATGAGCTCAAAATTATCTATGACGAAGCTGCTAGGTTAAAATTATTTTGTCATATTATTATTCAACTTATAGGGATAAATCTAATGGCAGAGAGAAATAAAAGCTGAGTAAGGGCAATCGTATGGTCTTATTTTTATTAATTATATCTGAAGATTTCAATAACATTGGAGACAGTTTTGTCTAATCAGAGGTATGCAGTTATAGAACGCTGTCTGACAGATATGTAGCAGCGAACCTTGGAGTCACTGCGATCATTCATGTCCATCACTGATCGGTCAATTTAAAAAATTAACTTGAAATAAGCTTATCCAATCTCAAAAAAAAAAAAAAAAAAAAAAAAATATATATATATAATATATATATATAAAAAAAATGATAGATGGAAAGATATAGACGTTTCATAATATCGAAAAAATGCATAGCTAGCAACAATAGCATATAGATCTCAATGGAAAAAATAAATAATAATCATTATAAAAATGATAACAAACAAAAGTTATAAAGAAATAAAAGTAGAAATCAAAATATAAATAGGATTGGAGAAGAAGAGAAAAGAGAAATACAGATAAACGTGACTGGGGATAGCACAATGCAACATATAGTACATAATAATACTTCATGGCGGAGTCACAAAACTCATGATCAAAATAACCACCAAAGTATGAGAATAGGAGAAAAAAAAAAAAAAAAAAAAAAAAAAAAAAAAAAAAAAAAAAAAAAACATAAAAAATAATAAAAAAAATAAAAAATTAGGTATGTATTTATATTAAAAAAAAAAGAAACAATAATTCACAAACAAAATATTCGAAAAAAATCAGATTATGAAGTAATATTACTGAAAAAGTAAATTTATGATAGATACAAAATTAAAAAGAAAGAAAATCACAATCATCAATAAATACCATACATAACAAACTAATATAATTGTAAATATACAAAAATACCAAAAAATAATGACAAAATTATCCACACACACCACAATAGGCAAACAAACAAAAATATAAAATTTACAGATATATATAAAAAAAAAAAAATTTAATAAGAAAACAATAAACATTTATTAATTATAAATAATAAATATATAAAAAATATATATAAAGAAATCATAATATAATAATATTATAATAATGATTTGGCTAATTGATTATATATAAAAAGTTATATATGTTATTTAATACAAAAAAACCATATAATAGAAATAAGAAAAAAATAAATATATATATTTTTAAAACAAAATAGTTTAATAATTTTAATAATCATTCTAGAATACTTGACAGATAAAAAAAGGATAAGATATATTTTTTTTATATTTTAAATATAATATTAATGAGTATTTGAGATATTTAAAAAAATATATATTTTAATTTTTGCTTTACTTTTTCTAAATAAATGAATGTAGTATATTTTTTATTTTATATTCATTATTTATATATAATTTAATATAGATATATATAAGAAATATATATATATTATAATTTATATAAGTATTAAATCATATATATAGAGAGGGAACTATATTATATGATATATATATATGGTAATTAGGAAAAGACTTGTCACAAATGAATAGTTAGAAGAGAGACATTACAAAATCATTATATAGTATACCTATATAAGGAGATAGTATATATTGAAGAGAGAGAAAGGGATCTAGGAAAGACATATACCAGAAAGATTCTATATCAATAATACATACAACTTTATATGAGAAATAAATGAAATGATAGTAGACTATATCATATATAATCTATAGTCATTTATATAATATAAGACATCAATAAAAAATTAAAGTATAATTAGATAGACTAAGACAAAATAGAATATATATAATACCCATATATTAATCTTATTCATCTATATCTACATTTATGTTTTATATATATTTTATTAATCAGAGCAGGTACTACGAAGAGAAATAATATTTACCTTAAATAAAGAGTACTAATATATCAGCATATCTCTATCTTCATTTTATCTCTCAGAGGAATACATGAAAAAAAAAATATATAGAAAGGATGAATCAATATATACACAAAGAGATCTAATATTCAATAGATCGAATTAAGAAAAAAATCATATATATATAAGCATACAACAAAAGGAATGCAATTATATATTGTACACAATAGCACGCTCCATATCCATATATACATATACACAATTCTGGTTTATTGTCATAGAGTTCTTGTAAGCTTGATCTCGCTATGTTCCATATCCAATTATATATAGAGCTTGTTATCACCACTATCCTATATCCGACTATACGGTTAGAAACATAGACTTTATAGCGCGTAGAGCACAATCTATACGGCGCCAATATCTAACACTCCAAATACATTTAATAAAGATAGTATCTAAGTGTATCGCTATATCTAGTCCCGAGCCATTTCATCGTGCTCGTATCTTTATACAGACTATTAAATACTCCCAATGCTAATATTATCCACCACTCAGTTGGCTTATTTATATACTTTTCATACCTACTATATCATTATTAGTTGATCGCTGTAAATGTATTGGTCTTGTAAGAAATGCACCGCGATCAGTTGATATACTTTTCGATTTTTATTGAGTAACAGTACTAATATGTAATGACCCTTGTTAATCTTTGATCTTTCTTCATATGGGAAAATATTCAATCATCACCTCTTTTTGAATTCTTGCTAATTGATCTGAAATCTATATTAAACCAACTCGCTAAAACCTTACAATATCATCCAGCCATTATATACATCGTAGATATCAAGTTATACGTGCGCAAAATAGCGAACAGAGTCTATCAGTTTAACTGACCAATAGATAGTAAAATCACTAGTTATTTTTCTTTTTCTTACTTATTGTTACGTACAGCTTCAAATCTCCTCATCCTGCTACGTAATCTCATAGCATTATTTTTTTAATATGCTCTTTTTCTCCTTTGCCAATTTAAACTCCCTATTGTACCGGGTGTGTCTTTAGTACCTATACTATCTCATTAATCAAGGATGTACTTTCTTTGCGTTACGAAATTGCACCATGAACATAATTGATGCGACTCTCCACTACCGAAAGTAGATGGTACATTTTGTTGGCGCAAGTAACCCTCTGCATTCATAATAGTATTCTCAAGATATATTTTTCTTATTGAATGTTTGAGCATAGATCAGGAGATAAAAACTAACAAATACATCTTTATGCCTCACATGAATACTGTCACCCAAAATTTTAGAAAATAGGTAATGTTGCTGCCATTGATTATTTGCATGGGCATAAACAGTCTCTTGGATAGGTTTCAATATAAAAACCTGAAAACATATCTTACCTTAACGGACCCAAACATGTTGCCGCTACAAACTAGCATAATTTCAACGTATATATGGGCCAGAATTTCTCTACAATTACATTACTTCGGATTATAAACATTTCAATAGTCTTATAACAGAAGGACGTGTTCAGGTCACATTCTGATGCAAGAAAGTCACCAACTTAGCACTCCAAACTTTTTGGACAGGTAGCTCTTTCCTTTTTCTCTATGCTTTAGGGAATCAAGAGAATTGGAGACGCCACCTAATTCCTCCTTGTTTTCTGAAATAAGTAATTAAAAAAAAAACAAAAAAAAAAAGGGGAGTGGGGCGTGGGACAAGGTTCACGTTAAGCGGTTAAGAAAATTTATATGCTCCTTCAAAAGAAGACAGGTTATTTAATTTTCTAAATTTTCAAGATCACCTTAATTTTTCTGTTTCTTCTTCTAGTGGGTCGTCGCAGGCGTTTCAATAGCAAATTAACGCGGTTTCTTTGTCTTATCTCCACGGGCCCACTTCCACCGATTAAACGCAGCAATCAGCCGCGAAATTCGAAACCTTGTATATAATTAACACCACTCAGGGACACTCCCTCTCGGCAAACGCAACTTAGACTCCCCGGAGTCTCTCAATAAATGGCAACAAGCAACCGTTGCTGTTTGCAAACAAGGACAAAACCCTCCATCCTCCTTATTTTGAAGGTCCTCCAATTTCCCTTTTTTCCTTCTAAACACCGTTTTTACGCATTGATCATTCTTTTTCTGCATAATTTTTATTATTTAATTTTGTTTGGCAGAATGATTAAGCGAGGCCATATTGACCAGAAGGAGCGGAGGAGGGGTCGAGCCAGCAAGGCGAAGCGAGTTCATATAGGGCAGTACAAAGGAAAAGTGTTGCATCGAAATTCAAGAAATTCGTCGTCGGGTGCAGTTGAAGAAGTTGACGTCAAGTCGAAGAAGGCTTGTGAAAGTACAAAGAAACTCCTTCAAAGGTACTCCTCGGCCGAAACCAGAAAAAAACGAAGGGTAGCAATTATAAAAGGCTGAGAAAGAAAGGCCGTGGCCAAGAAGATTGCATAGAAAGCGGGGTGATGGAAACGAAGAGGGCTCAGTCAGGTTAAGACATCGGAGAAGAAAAGAAATACCCCTTGACGCCGATGAGAGGGAAGGTTCATTGAGGCCCAAGGAAGCTAGGACAGTAGCCGGAAGTGATTCGCATTATGAGCATTCTCATCCGGCTCTTTTATTTTATCTCTCAAAGTAGTGGAGTAATTGTAGGATTCTTTCTTCTCGGAGGAGTAAACTTCTACCCCATCAGCAGAGCCCTCTCTGTATACCTGATGAAAACATTGATCTCGGTAAAACATTCCTCTCCGGGCACAGTACTATGTTGTTTTAGGGATCTACTTTGACTTTTTCATAAATATATAATAGGTGTAAAAAATGAGGGAAATGAATCAAATAATTAAACTTAGAATAATAAGATTATATGACAAAAAGTTATGTCATTCGCAAAGGGGCTCGTACACTTCCCAAAAGAATGTTGACCAGGGAGGCTGCTTATCCTTCACCTCCTTCGACAGTCAATTACCAGGGGTGCTGTTGTCCCATTAAATCTCTTTGCTTCAACACCATCAGTTCCTAACGACGTGTTGACTAAGACCTTCCAAGTAGGAGATGATGTTGTCAATTCTATAAAGTCCAATTTCGGTTCTTAAGCTGAGGCCTTCCATATAGCCTCCCATTGATTTGAAGATTGTGTAATAATGCTTTTGATAAAGCTTGTGTTCGTAGATGAATAAGAGTATTATCTTATTAGTGTTTTATATTTTGTTATCCATATCATTATTTTTATTAGTAACTGTACGTTAAGTGTTAGTGGTAGGAGACACCTCTCTATGAGAGTAGTTTATCTTTATCACATTTATTTATAATCCTATATAAACCCATTAGGGTGATGAATAAAGTAATCAAAGAAGTTAATCATCAACTCTAGTAATTGTTGGTATGAGGTTTCTCGCTTTATCTGTTACATGTTTGAAAAATTAGGCACGTATCAAGCCAGGTTTTGCCTATAACCATAGAAAAATTGAAAATATTGACTAGAAAAAGACTGAAAAACCATTTTTTGGTTTGATCAAGATTTTTCGATTGTACTAAACACTAAAAAATATAGAAACCATTATTTTTTTTTTTAAAATTTACGTTAAAAAAAACAAAGCCTTAAATGACAATGGTTTTTAGTATCAATAGAACTCGTTCCTTGAGTAATGATACATGTCAATCCTATGTCTACCTTGTGTCAATTTAAAATTAATGTGACTTTAATCACCATTGGATCAAAAGTT
>FXXK01004771.1:729-15364 GCA_900184695.1 Betula pendula | reverse complement strand
ATAATATATTCTAAATATTATAAGATATAACACATAATTTTTTTAAAAAAATAAAAAATACAGTAACTCATAGATTGTACCATAACTGGCTGAACTTGAAACTAGATCAAGTGTAACTTCATAACATCATATATTAGCCCATCCACTAAGATCATCTCTAAGAGCTTATGTAAAACTTTTATATATATTGTCTAAATTTAGATAATATAGAGCAAAATTCTTCTCTAGCAGATTAGGCATCCAATTATCTATCACATAATTTTGCCACAGTGATCATTCACCTTTGAATGATCACTGTTCACAAAATGTTGCATTTTTTTATTATTCTTTCTCTCACTTACCTTTTTCTTTCTCACTTACTTTTCTTTTTCTCTCTCCGAAGTTATCACCCTCCTCATTTCTCACTTGTTTTCTTCTTTATCACACCCAAACTTATCAGACCCAAGTTTGACCAGAGCAAATCAATATGGATGCTCTAACTATGGAAATTCGTTTCAATTTTGGGATTCTTTTAATTTTAGTTGGGCTTCTTCTTCTTCTTGTACTTTTTATGAGTTCGGTTGTTTTGGTGATGGAGGATGGTCAATGGATTCTAGTGTGGCCATCGGCAGAGAAGAACAGATAGTAACAAAAACTTCTTGCGAAGAAGAGAAAAAAGAATGATGTCGCCGGAGGGAAGGGGAGAGAACGGATCTCTTAAATGCTTGTCTTGGCCTCGGCTGGAGAACACAATAGACTAAATGGAAAAATAAATAAATAATTAAAGATATTAAGAATATAATAAAAAAAAATTAAAAAGAAATATAAAAAAAAAATTAATAGATAATTTGTTGAAGAATATATATAAAAAAAATAAGTAGTTATATAGAGAATTGTTCTTTTTTGGAATTATGTATTTTTAGACAATCTTAGCTGATCAAGATGCTTTCTAGAAAACAATGCCTATGTGATTCGAATGCGCAAAAGTACGGATTTTACTGAGAAAGAGGGCTGAGAAAGATGAGGACTGGAGATAGAGAGAGGGAGAGAGGCGCGTTACTGCGATTTTGGCGCGCACGAGCCAAAACCTGAGCTCAGCACTTTTTGTAAGGATAGCTGAATTATCTACTGCGCTATCCGGTCGAAAATATACTTCTTTTCCAATCTGCATATCATAATGAACCTCCATATTCATGCTCTCTGCATGAACGCGAGAAAAGTAACGGTGTTAAGTTTGTTGATTTTTCTTGAATTAATCATAACATCAGGTTTTGCCATTATAGTTATATTTGCATATATTTATTAGAACGTCTCCTCGAATACATTGGTGGCTCCAGTGCCAGTCACGCCGGAGTCGCCGCCGTCGCTCACTGAGTTGCCGCTCTGCGTAGGGGTTTCTTTTTCCGTGGCATTCAGTGTTCTTAGGGACGAATTACCGTTACTGTGTCTGTTTCATAAACTTCCGACACGTCACACATCACCCGCAAGATGATGTCTATAGTTAGTACAGATTTTATCAGTTTATCTTAATTAATATTGGTTTGACGTGAGTATGTGATATGAGTTGTATATGTGATATATAAGCGACGAGCTGGGTCCGTCCTTAGGTTTCTGGTTCTTATATGTGTTGTCTTGTCTTTGTAGAGTATTATTAATTATATTACGAAGTAAAATACGACAAATAGAAACCTTTAGTCATAGAAGAAAATACGCCTTTTAAAAACTTTCATCATACTTTCTCATTTTATTTTTCCTAATGTTATTCGAACATTGGGGATGGAGAATAGCCTGAACCCTGTTTTTGATAAAAAAAATATTTTTTGCTGTATTTTATGAGGCTATTTTAATAGAAAAAAGTATTTGTGTCATTTTTCTTTTTTTTTTTCCTACTGAACACGTTACGGTCTAAGCGGCTGCCTATTTGTGACTGACACTCTATCTATCATTCACGCGTCGAAACGGTTGCTTTTTTGAAGCGAGCAGGACTCTAGTTTAAGGATATGTTTTTGTCTATTATGTATGTATGCCATGGCCATCAGTATAGGCCTAAGCAACAATAATTTTTTTTTATTGTATTTTTTTTAAACAAATATTCAATACCTAATAAGACACGGGCGCTCAGTAAAATAAAAATAAAAAACAACATAATTAAGATCACGGATTTAGGATGGCAAGTGGCAAACTGTCCATATCAAGTAATTTGATCAATTTTTAGTCAACATCTTTGTTGTTCAGTCTTTAAGGATCAGTGCGCGTGGTCCAGCTACGCTTTCTCAGCGGATATGGCCCACCTGTGAGGATCGACTTCAAAAATGTAGTAATTGTTATAGAACTATATGCCAAAGATCTATATATGGAGCATCTATTAAGGTAAGAGTGGCAAGTCGCGTTATATTTTTATTATATTACAACAGTTAAGCGTTTGGATATTAAGTGTTCGTGTGAGGATCGAACGGAGTCAGTAAATCTCCGGTCGGTTCTGTTTCTATCTTTATTACGAAAGAGAGCGCGCGCGCGATTCTCGCTCGACGAGGGATCGCGTTCTTGGAAAGAAACAAGAGTGTTCTATTCTCCACATCTAGAACCGAACAGAAAACTGAGTGCTTAACTGTCCGTATGACAGATATACGAGACTGGTTTTACGATCATGTGCTGTGGTCACGTGATGCAACAAGGAAGTTTGCAATACAGTAGACGTTCTTGGGGTTTGTGGGTATATCTTCTACATTCCATTTCTTATTAGCTCAGAGTTTTATCTCTTTATTTTTGCATTAATTTGGGCTTTTCTTAATCGCGAGGAATATTTTCTTAAGATTTCGCGTCAAAAATCCTGGTGCATTTAAAATAGCATCATCATTCTAGCGGCAATAGAAAGGTCTGAGCCTCTATCAATGTATTTAGGTAATAATAAAAAAGCGCCTCCCTAAAATCTCAATCATGACAGTGGTATCAATATAACGCGCGAATTGAGACCCCCAATAAATAGATGAGCTGAGAGGACTCACACCCGTTGGTCAGATCAAAAACAGATGATCATAACTCTATGTATCAGGATGGCAGCATACCTATCTTATATATAACCAAAATATATGCCTAATTATCATATTCATCTAATAATCAGGTAATACTCATTTAAATTTAAATTAAAAAAAGAGAATTGAATACAGAATATAAACATAAAATAAAGGTCAAATATAATGTTCATTAAAAAGCCATGACATGATCTATACCGCAATTATATATAAATATAACAATAGCAAATCATATCGAAATACACTATGTATGTTCAGGCACTGAATCTATAAATGATGACATATCGATCACTAAACAAAAGAGGTATCAACCCAATATTCAAAGTAATACCTATTTAAGTTACTTAATATCAAAATTCAAAATTCACACAAAATGTGGATACAGAAAGAGGTTTCACAAATAAGATGATCAGACATAGACTTGCAATCCTATTTATGCCAAGCACCTAACACATTAGCATTATCTCTCACATTACATACCCCCTTATTTATATAAAAATAAGCTAACACATTAATAGACTAGGAATAGACACTCCAATTCATAGCGCCCTCTATATATATTCTCACTACCACATAAATTTTAACAAACAGTACAACTCGCAAATCCAATCTGAATCTTAAGTCAAATACACATTACATCGGTTAATATGTCTTTCGAAATCATAAACACAAAGCGCGCGAGACAATCTAAAAAGTTCACAGCGCTCGCATCGCAAATGTTCATTGAATTATATCAAAAGCGTATACAATGCATACAGATGAACACCTAAGAATGTTTCTATATATTGGGTTACTCTCTCTACACTTACTTATCCAATCTACATTCCATATATATATCGGATCGGACAAACTAGTTTACATAATTTACAATCGCAAAAAGAGAATGTAGAGATAGTGCAGTAACGCAGGTAGGCAATCACCATCCAAACATCACTTCTTCAACAAGTACGGTCAAACTCACAACAAGCAGAGAGCACCGTATCAAGGCTTCAACTAATCACTCTCTCACCACACCCCGCCTGTGAGGAGCTGATAGGAGTATTGCTGCAAGTTCGACCATATGGCTTTCTTACTAACAGTATGTAGAGTGGAACCATAATCTAAAACTCAGACCTTTTTTTATCATCTTTATTGTGATTATATTCTATAATTCTCCTTTGATTAATTAGTAATTATTTATAAATATAGTTCCTTATATAATTATTATAATATATTATATATTTGAAAGATTGCATTTCAAGTAAACAATATTGTTACGAATATATGATAGTGACCTTTTACTGTACTGGGTGCCTTGGATTCAGAGAAAAAACCAAAAATATATATATACGTAGCTCTCAATGCTGGCACGTCATTCAATCAATCCTTCATCGGAAGATTCAAAAAACCATGTTCCTACGATACATGATCTAGCGGTTTGCAGATCCATGGTATATCTCTAGAATCTATTGTACGCGTATCTTAGGACTATTAAACATATATTGGCTTCAACCGTTTTTCTGTGTTGATTTGTAGGCAAAAATTTTGGTCCCACCATTATATTATCTTTAGAAAAGAAGGTCCACAAATATATTCTACACCGGAACCAGCGATCCCCACTCTGACGACCGGCCTCCCTAAGCCCACAAGCCTGACTCTGAAGCACCACTTTTTTTTAAAAAATTATTTGTATATGGGTATATAATGAGAGCTGACCAAAAACTTATCTCACATTTCTTATTATTAAAGAGCAAGTATTATTGTGAATTTGGTTTAGGATGTTTCACCATTTATCAATACCCCAATTTATATTTATAAACAAAATCAACATCAGTCTTAATCATGATTTGTTTAAGTGCCACAGCCTCCGCTCTATAATATAACCTGCATTCTCATATCTCCGTTTACTGTTTACACTTCACTTTCTGAGATTCTTTTCGAAGATGGGATGGTGCATCATTCTTTCATACAATCCACCCTAGTTGCCCTTATTCATGAAACGTCAAGGTCTGGACTACATTTAGCAACTATTGCATCTTCTGCAATAAACTAGAATGCCCTCGCATACATAAAGGGAAGAGCTTGGTAGTCTATTCATTTCACTATGACGCTATGTGAACTATGAATTATTTATACAAACAAAACTTATATTTGGTTAGTAATGACTCATTCCCACAAAACCAGAAATATTAGTATTTATTAAAATTGAAATATATAAATGGAATACATAAGTATACAACATTGTGGATAGTTTGTGGCAGAGTAAAAGCGTTCTAAATGATAAAAGTTCTCTAAATCAAAATAGTTATTTGGATTATATCTCTCAGCATCTAATGTAGACTTTCTGTGCAACCGAAATAAGGAGAGTTGCTAGGGTGAATCAACCTTCTGTCTCCAGTTATCTCTCAGGTATTCTATATAGCGAATAACCTCGGCACATACATCACAAATGCGATAGGATATAAAGGCCGCCAATATTGGTCGATACCGTGAAGATTATCATAGTATCCCCACATACGTTTTTATATATCTATAAATATTATCTTATGTTTAATTACTATAAATGGTGCGGAGTGTCGTGCGCCATTGGTGTCTGCGCTGCTAATGCTTTGCCAGAGATAAAATCAAACAACTAATACAAGTCGACGCCCTCAAGGAGCGAGCGTGTCCTAAAGCACAATATTGATAGTATTTTTGTGAAAAATGACCAACCAAACTTACAAAACAGTGAATTATTGAATCTCCGTATTACTTTGGTCTAGTATGGATCGTTATACTCTTGACAAAACGATCGCCCATCCGACCTAGGAAATCTCAACATCTCATCCAAATCACCCTAACAAACTATCATTAAAAATTTTATGAGAAAACTTGATATATAAAAACTCCTAATTAACATTATAGGTCTTCTTGCTGCCACTCAGGTTTTTTTTTTTTCCCAATCATCATACAAGGTGGCGATGGTCCCCAAACCTCTTTTATGTATTTTTAACTGACCTCTTGCTCCTTTTCTCAAACAATTAGCGAAGGCAACACTTATGTAATGTAGGTTTATTCATACATATGCTGTCGTTCTTTAACTCAGCAGTTTCTGAAAAGCACCTTGAAGATTTTCTATCTTAACACATAACCAACTATGACATACCTTTATTTATTGAGCCGGAGTTCCATACTAACAAAGTAGTCCAAATCATTCTAAGACAAGAGCATAGCAAAGCCATTAATACTCAAACTATATTTCTCTTTGTTTCCAAGCATTGTTATCATTCTCTTCCTTGTAATAACTTTCTAAATCTCTCTTCGCATCTCACATATACACCTGGGATGAAAGCGCTATTTTCTCTATCCACATTATTATTCTTCAACCTCACAAGACTTTCAATTAACTTGCATGTGCATGTTTGGATTTAGTCATAAAAATTTATACTGGATCCATGAACTCCGTCTCTCTCCTTGCGAAACCGATTCTTAATCAACTGTGCCTTATATAGAGACCAGCTATCAACTCTTGTCTTAAATTATATGGATTAGACGAGTAATATATTATGTTGCCTATCAAGTACTATTCGCGCTCAACAACGCTCGCATAACAGTGCCTAACCACACCTCTCCCCTAAAAATGTTCCATGGTGCCGAAGCCGTTATTCTTTTATTATACTCTTGTTCAGTGTCAATAGCTGTTCCATTTTAACTAGCATTGTCAACTGTAATAGTATTATACCAGGCGCTGCATCAATAATGAAAGCTAAAATACGCCCACTCAAGGCATAACACGTTATCTCAATCACCTAAACGTCTCTACAGTATTATGTCCCTCCTCTATTATAATTGTTTGATGCATCAGGTTAAAAATAATATGAGTCTATAATATCATGCATTTTAATCTTTTGTAGCATATACAATCACGATACCAATAAGTATAATGGCAAGTTATAAAACATTTGAAATTAAGGTAGTACTTAGCCTTGGCGATATATATCTCTTCTTGTATGTGTTTTCTCAACTGTATAAAAATTCCCGGTCTGATACCATTTCGTCCTATTCAGTTGTAAGTACAAATACATCCAGCTGAGCGATCTGTACATTTTAGGGTAATAAGTGAACATTGGGCCGCGTCACACTCGTCTTTACGTCTTTGCTTCTGTCAGACTTAGAGTAATTGCCTGTCCTAAGATAAATAAGCAAATTCACTTACATCATTCTCAGTATAAACGAAGAAGGGAATTGAAAAACAACCTAGGCTCCATACTGTCTCTCAAAATAATCCTGAAATAACCCCCGGAGTTCCTTGCGCCGTCCAACTGACCCAAAACCGTGATTTATATAATGGCCATTACTATGTACTAATCCAAATAAACTATGCCACTACATCTAGCAAATTTGATGCAAGTATCACTCTTAATATATATATGGTTAGTATAACGCCAATTGTATCATATTTTGCTTATCTATCTCAAAGGATATGGATGTATCCCGCAGAAGAATCCCATCAAAAACCGAAAAATATACATGATCCTCCATTCATTAATACAGCACCTCAAAAACTTCATTAATTTGATCTATCGTGACTTAAATATGCGCGAAATATTGTTATTGTAACTCAAATATCTATGTCACCTACACAGGTTATTATATAATCCTTGCAGCATTCAAGGAGACGTCCTGTATATTATTTATTAAAACGGCGCCATTAATGATGAAACCACGTACCTAGCCTTCTCTATAGGCATGACAACATATTATATGATCTCCTGCCACAATGGTTCACTCTGATTTAGGATTCATCCAACAGGATTAACGAAACATCTCTCCATAACTTACCTTGGGTAAAATGCTACCCCAAGGTAAAAAAAAAAAACATCCTGAGTGCAGCCATACTAGTATGTAGGTATGAAGTTTGTCAGAATTTTTTTTATGATTTTTGGTGTGTAAGAGGCTAGAAACTATGTTATGTTTCCTGGGGATTGATCATAAAGTTTATGTACCTCCACTACTACAGGGCAGTGTATTACTTCTAGTTGACCGGCTTAGTGATCTCTGAGAGAGGATATGCCCAAAAGCAGACAAGCAATCTGAGAGCGAGAATATAAGTTCATGATCTGCTATTTCTATCTTATTTTTTTGTGTATTTGACAGATTGGCCAATCAATATTTGTTAGCTCTCTTTTAGGCCATTGAGAGGCGTCATGTATGTATTATATATTTTTCCTCTGGCAAAATCATTACTGCCTAGCCAATCATACTATGTGACCCATATTAAAATCTAGTATTTTATATTTTAGAATAATGCCAAAAGTTCAAAAAAGACATATCCAATTGTATTCATAGAATATTGTATAGCTTAAAATAATATTTCATATCTCTTATAACTCGTGGTATCTCTCTACAACTAGGTAAGTTGGTGGATTCACCAAATGATTTGGGTGGAGCTACTATTCCCACTATGACTTTATACCAATAATCCATGTCTGATCGCCAAGTCGCCCTAATGAAGGAGTCAGCCCCTAGACAGTGCCGGATTACTGCAATAAACATGCGAGTTAAACATTAAGCAAATAGAGATGATCAGTAGTTGCTCTAAATCAAATATACTGCGAAAATATTATTATAATCAGTAACTCTAAATCCTCTCATATACACAATCACGGAAAAGAAAACAAAATCACGACTTCAAATTTTCTCCACTATTCATATCATTTCAAAGAGCCTTATTTTATTATAAATAAAACTTCTACTTATAATCATTTGTCAAATCGGGATATGTCGAGCATTATACCTAAGAAAACACCAAATATATAGAGAGGGTATTCATTAGTTAGATCCATAATAATCAAAAAAATAAATAACAACGATCTGAGACAAATTATCTACTGCATAATATACAGAATGATTGGACTACTCTATCTCTATCTCTTGATAACACTTTATTAGTGTAAAAAAAGGTAGAATTATAGCAAAAGCCAATGATACCAAAGATTCTAAGAGAGGTCAGAGAGCACAAAATACCATAATAGAACTTCGAGTAGAGAGAGGTAAGTTGGAATAATGATACCTTCGAGAATCCAAGAGTAAGATGTAAATAAGATAACATGTAAATTCAAAAAGGAAATCACCAAAAAATATATCATTCTTAAAACGATGTTATTTTTGGTTATGAATATAATATAGGTATGCTATGTATTAAAGTAAATATTTTATCCTAAGAAAATGGTCCATAGAGGGGAGTACTGATTCAACCTCGCGTTATATTCCAGCAGACATCATACACATACTAGTTTAATTATGAAATTCCTTTTTATATAAAATGCGAGAAGCTAGTTGGACATTATGCAAGTATGTTCAACGTATTTGGTCGAAGACACAGAATATCTTATTGTTAAACGCGTATGCTCATATACTTGACTCTGATTCTACATAGTAGAGTATCGAAGAAAATTACAAAATTCGCGCTATTCATATGAATCCACAAGTCTCCCAATACCTCTGTTAGCTAACATTATTAAGTACCACCAGAGCGAGTTGTTTTGGTACTTCAGATTCGAAGCTATATCTCTTCAGGTTATAAGACTCGCTGTCGCACTCGGCGAGGTCTTTTTTTTTTATTTTTGCCCACTACCAAAGTAAAATTCCATCATTGGGATACCATATAGAGTATAATATCGAGGTTAAGGATATTAAACGGATATAAAGTATCACTATTTATTACTTCAAAAATGATAAAAAAAATAAAGGGTTAAATCCTTACCTGAAGTTATGTCAATAGCCGAATAATTAATAAAAAAAGGAGAAAAAACACCCCATAGCAGAAAAGCGAAAAAAGGCCTCGAAAGGAGGAGAATTAATGGCAGACAATCGGGAAGATTGTACTAGTTGATAGTCTCAAAATTCGAGTATACTGGTAAACATAAATCTCTCCCACTCTCTAACTTTATTTCAGATTATACACAAAAACGGTGGCACCAAAGAATTCACCATAATAAAGTGACTGCATATATGTCTAGAATCTGTTGGTCTAATTAGATATCGAAGATATAGAAGAAACTCTCTAACCTGAACGGGATAAGTAGGCCGTGAGGGGCCGAACAAGCTGAGACAGAGTTCAGAGACTACCGAATGTTGGAGGAAATGATGTTGCGATCCGGTTATATGATTGTGAGGGATTAGAGGACAACCACAAAAATAAATTTATACCTACATTTTTTGTTTATCAATGGACATTCGAGGGGGGAGTGTGTCTTCATTTTATGGGGAATGGCAGGGAAGGCTCGTACGATCAGGAAGATATGATTAAGATGAGAGAGTTGATCGGTTGGATGGTTGGATCGTTCTGTACGATTTGCGAATGAAATCAAGATGCGTAGATAGGGGAAAGTATAAACTGATTATCCCAAAACGAGTATATCGCGAACCGTATATGGGATAGTAGAATCATTGAAGAAGTATCATAAAAAGACAGGGACATATCTGTCGTAGCTCTATGGATGCGAGACTATGGATAGTGGCTTTGGAAAAAGATGCAGTTAGCTGATGGTACCTCTTGAACGAGAATTAGCGACCCGTCTATATAGAATGTGCTATGCTGCGTCTCTCTTTGCGCGTGAGTGTGCGAGTGAGTGTGAGGCGCACAAA
The DNA here is from genome assembly GCA_900184695.1 of Betula pendula. Classification (NCBI taxonomy): domain Eukaryota; kingdom Viridiplantae; phylum Streptophyta; class Magnoliopsida; order Fagales; family Betulaceae; genus Betula; species Betula pendula. The sequence continues at coordinate 4,745 of FXXK01004771.1, read as the reverse complement.
ATTAATAAGCAAAAATTAAGTTGTTTAAATGTAATGTCTTATAAGGATGATTATAGATATTGAGAGGCCCTTGAGCAAGTGGGAAAAGGGTATAATGACTTTGTATTATTACTGTTAATTCATCTTTTTTTTTGTTATATTATAAGATGTACCCAAATAAATCTAGACGATCTGGTCGGTGTTCGGGCGGGTAACTCTCTGCGATGCTTTCTATCAAAACTAGTGAATGTCAATCCTGACATACACCTTGTATTCATCTCCACTCTGCGACGGCCGCCGCAGTTTATGCTGCTATGAGTGAGGAAATATTAAACCTGTATATGCTTGTGGATTCGGGCTTGCTCGCGGATTATATACCTTAAAAAATCTGAATATCTTTCTGTGTGAGGGAATGGGGCGGCAGGTGTGTGCTGGGGTCTGAGGGCGGTTAGTTCTCTTATATCCCCCGTGCTCACCCTAGGCGTTGATGAAAAAAATCGACAAAAATATAATAGAGTTTAGAAAACCACATACGTTTTGGTATTTTTTTACGTATATGATGCGATGTGTTTAAAACTAGTTTCTTGCATCTTTCAAAAAATCTAATCTCACCATATTAACCCGTGCAATATTCTCTCTACGAACAGTCTACTATTCTGATTATTTTCTCCAATTATCTGGTTCATATATCGCCAATTATCTTGTTTATATATAATTATTCCAAAAGTCTCCCGTAAACATTAATAACCAGTATTATATAACAAAAATTCTTAGGTTTATAAAATCATTCATCGTTGATCAATCTCGCTACGAAAATAATTTATACGCAAAAATATAAATCAGAGAGCGCAGAGCACACTTAAGTTTCTTCTTCCTACCACTTCTGTCTTTTTTATGGTTATCTTCCTCTTGTAGTATGTAACACGACTGTGCGAATTCTAGGCTTAAAATTTCAACGATGCCATGCTTTGCCTAGTGCGAGCCAACTGAATGTTTCTATGATCTGTGGGGTAGTTGTTGACTAACCAGCTGGACTCTCGACCCTCTCTTTGCAACTCTTCTATAACAAATATGAGAACATGATATAACGAGTATCTTTGTCTACAAAAAATTGATATGGAAAATTTTGGGCCCACTTATGCATACCTTCTGTCAAGTCCCTAATTCCCTCAAGTAAACTGTCAATAATATCCTACGAACCAAATCTTTCTCCCTTCAAACTTGCTTAAAAATCTTCCCGATTAACATTCAAAGTAATGAGTGTTTAATATATTTGTTATTTTTATTTTTATTTCTTACTGAGCCGCCCGGTAGTGATCTTATGGATTGGTATTTGATATTTGTTTATAAAATAACAATAAAATAAAAAAATATATATTTCATTGATTGCCTTGCTTCACATCCTACCCATATAGAGATAGGCTCAAGTCTAACCACATGCAGACAAATAGGCTTTTTATATTTAAAAAATACAAATAAAAATAACAATAAAATACAGTAATACCAACGTCAATTTCTATCTTTGTACCAAATCATAAATGTGATTGCTAAGCCTATGTCGTCAAACTAGTGCGCCTCCGATAGGAACTCTCATAAGCATACTCTGTTTTTCAAATCAGGAAAAAAAAAAACCATACAGAGAGATGAATAAACATATTCACTTTTTTATATCTTCTATTAAAAGAACTAAGCCTCAATATAAGTAATGACAGGAAATATTTTTCAACAAATAACACACTAAGGTATCGCTGTATAATTTCAATACCGTCTCGCCCTATGTGTGATTATATCCATAAGACCTTAGGATGATAATGAATAGATTGAGGAAAATCACAATCAGGTTTCAATACAAGCTTTATATATCGCATATTCTTATTATCAGCGATAATTGTACAGATATGTTTTTCTTTATTTCTTTTCATCTCTTTTATTACGTGTTTTTGACACATTGAACAGCGGAGAGAGGACGAACTGCTGGGCGTCCGCCCAAGGGCTAACGGACACTACATGTATTACCGCTTCTATGCTGTTTCAGCTTCTATTTCTTTATTTAATATTTTGTTTTGTGCTCATCTAGTTTATGAAAACTCTGCTGTTGTCATCTATTATGCAGCTCATATAAACAAATTTATCTAGAATGTTTGCAGATATTTATAAAGGATCAAGTGTATTTCCTGATTATATCAACAAATCTCTAAGAACTAAGTAAAAAATCTAAAGAAACGAGAATTATTTTTAACAAAAGCTTTCATTAAGCCACATTCAACTCGCCAAACGGAATGGCTTCGGCCACCGTTCTATATTAGGGCGTCGCGGATAAACGAAGAGTCTAGAACTGTAAACATATTCTCCTATACTAGTAGCGCGAGTAGTTTGGTTATCATATTGCGGACATAATATCATCAATATCCCAGCTAATTAGATATAATTCTACAATATTATTTCTAATCAACTCTCCCCCTGAACAACTCAAAGCTTCCGAGGATGAGCATGTAATGAAAATGTGGCGACTAGCGAGTCGAAGACCCAACTACATTGCTGAGGTTCCGAGGGGATAAGAATCACGAAAACAAGTACTCTGTTGAGAGTCCGTGATGCAACCTTGGGTTTGAGATCTGAGTCCTATCTGCGAATTAGATCACGAGATGACTATATCATACCTTGTACTGAAAGCGTGTGCTCTAATCCCCTCTAGACAGTAAGAAAATGATTTGAGCGTTGCGACAAATATATCCACATCAACTCTCAATCTCTGGTATGCTCTATCGAGACTAACACCGTCTCTATGTTGCTATTACACGTCACTGAATTGTGAGGCAATCTGAATAAGCACTTCTGTTATCACAGGTAGACAGGGTATTCGCGAAAAGAAAGCATTATGACACCTTCATCGCCGAGAGATCCGTAATAGCCAACGGTAACCATTATTGCCACAAAGAGAGGCGTCCGATAGCTGTTCCAGCATTTGCGCTTTTTTTTTTTTTAAAAAAAAAAAAAAAAATGTAATTTTTATTATTTTAGTGTTAATTGTTTTTTTCCCAATTGGTGTACGAGGGCCATATATGAATGCTATTCGAATTAAAATAAATTCTTTCACCTCAGTGGTCTATAGATTTATGCTATTTATCTATGCATATGGATCTGTAGTAAATTCTTACATTCGCATGTGAAACTAAGATGAAAGATAATAATTTAAAGAAGTTGCCAGTAGATAAAACAAGTACAAAACCTTCGTCCTAGTTTTCCCTTATAAGGCTATAATGATAAAATATAACAGTAGTTAATAATTTTATGTTATTATTATTTACTGGTATATATTTTTCAATCTGTTCATTTGTTTAGAGTTTGGTTTGCATTGCATGCCATAATACGAGATTTCAGAGCATAACGTCTCTGAAGTACATAGGTATAAGTGAATACCATCTCTGGCTATACGCAACCGAAAGATAGCTATTCTTTCATCTTGTTTGGGCGCTGTATGACATCTCTAGGGTCCATGTAGCTGTACTGTATATGTGAATAATATACGATTAGTATACATAAGAATTAATTCTCCCTTTATGCATGTGACATGTGATGATAGGTCACATAATTTGATTTCTAGAGTGAATCCATGATACGGCAACCACCTTCCAAATTCCACCCTCATTCCATTTTTTATGAAGGGTGGACGTGTGGAGAGAGGTATGGGAGCGCTTAAATGAAGTGTCCTTTTACGAAGTAGCAAAGAATACGGTAGTAATAGCGGACCAGGCTGAGTAGAATAAAAGAGTAAATATTGAATTGTAAAATTACGGATAGAAAGTCATGGCGAACCTGGATATAAAAACAAACCACAAGTGAGATGAAAGCTGAATATTCCAAATGCTACCTTTCCGTAGCCATGGTTCTTTTGCTATTCTAATGATAACAGAAACAGCAAACAATGTGTGAAGAGGTTCCTTTGGTATTTCGTCCAACATTTTATTCTGATTCACCTTGGTCGGATTGTGTGACAGTAAGATAAGACAAATACTAAGATCAATGAAAAGCCGGAT
>FXXK01004758.1:0-10311 GCA_900184695.1 Betula pendula | reverse complement strand
TTGTTGTGAGAGTTTGGCAATGTTTGTATTACTCTTTTGGTGGTATTTTATAAAAATTATATTTTTGATGATATGTTTAGAAATGATTTTATTATGTTTTTTTAATGTGCATATTAATTAGTACAATGTAAATTGCAAAAAAAAAAGGAAAAATCAGGCCTCTTAGTGTCGTGCTCTAACTCATTTATCCGCACGCACTAAGAGTTGTCTGCTGATAACTGATTATCAGCACCGCTTAGTAGTCAGTTGCTGAAATCGTTATTAGCAAAACTAAGAGTGTGTGATAACGATTATGCAAGGCACCAGTAGTGTGTTGTGTTGGTTTCTGATAATCGTTCAGCATAACGGACTTCGAGTGATTCTTCCTATTAAGACGGCTTGGTCTTTTTAGCAACAATTTTATCGTTGCTGTAAAAGAGTTATTGCAACGATTTTGTTGCTAAAAGTTTAGTAGCGATTTGTTGCACTTTTAGTAACAACAATGTCGGCTGTATTAGACAAAATTTCTGCTTGTAGTCATTTCTCTTATTCTTCCCTTCTTTCTTTCTTTTCTCTCTTGTTTCTTCCTCTGTACTCTCTTCTTTTGCACGCCATTGCGGTCCGCTGCTCGTGTTTGCTTCCCATTGCCCGCCCACGGCGTCGCCTGGAGTCATGATTCTTATCGATCTGATGATCGGATATACCCAATTTGCTCCCCCCGCCTACTTACCCGTACCGCTGGTTACCTGTTAGTAACGAGTATCGGTTGCATTTCCAAACCCAGGAGGCTCGTTGGGTACCGAATACCTCAATATCCGCTTGTGTCACCGAAGCTCGTGTAAAGTTTTTCCACTTTGATGATATAAGATAAAATGGGAGTATCTTTCTTTAATATATACTTTAACCCAAATATATTTTATTTGGACTTTTTCATTTTTTAATAAACATATTTTACATGTCATTCTTTTGAAAAATCTTTAATGTTTTTCTGCTCATTGTGTCCTTTGTTCAAGTGCAAAAAAAAAAAAAAAAAAAGATTGTGTATTATCTATGATACTGTCTCCTTGAATTTCTGCAAAGCCAGTCTACGTACTCATTGACGACAGTGCGAAGTGAGATAAAATTGCATACGCCCGACTGCACTGGACGTGGCGTTTGAGGGTCGTTATTTCTTTACTTCGGCATGGGTTCATTTTCTATTCTGTACCTGAACTATTTACTTATAAAAAAAAAAAACTGACTTAATTTGTGCAATATAGTCTCATCATTATTAACATGTTTGTCACTCTTTTCTTTTTTTGTGGTCATAGTTGTCACATCGATCTGTGATAAAATAAATTTTTGTTCAATTTTACAACTTGACGCGTAATCCAGCTTTAAGTCTACTATTTGATTTTTCATGATATGTGATGCATTTCTGAAATTAAATTTTCCTTTATGAATTTTCATGACGTGGTGCATTTACTTTCCTTAAGATTTTATTCTAAGGATTCAATTACTTTTATTTTTTTTAATATTATACAATAGTTTTCTTATTTTATTTTATATTATTTAAATTTATTTACAGTTATATTAGAAGAAAAAAGAAAAGGAATTTTTTATATTAAAAAAATATCATATATTGTTTGTTTCGTCAATTAAGATAACTGCTTGTCATCTTCTTCAATCATTTTCAATCGTTTTAAGTACATTAAATTCGTTTTTTATTTTTTAACTAAGCTGGGTCCATTTGTCTTCTCATATAAAAAAGTTCTCAATTGTATTAGAAGGACCAAAAAAAGACAAGAGTAGATACAAAGAATTTACTCCTAAATAAACGAGACAACTTTTGTCTCTGATTTTTTTTTGTTTAAAAAATATAAAATTGGTTCTTCTGATGTTGGCCTAATTCAGATCATTTTCCATGGATAAGGTGAACTCAGTGTTCTGTGGTCGGGTCAAATGATAATTCATTTCTCGAAGAAATTTTTGTCGCATTTTAATAGAACCATTTACGTCTACTACGCGCAAATCGAAACGCAAAAGTGATTTCTAATAAATTTATTAATTAAAATTTAATTATAAAAATTCATAAACTAAATTTTTTTTTTAAAAAAAAAAAAAAAAATAAATGGGTGACTGTCGGCAGCCCGTTGTCCTTCATTGTCCCATTCTTTCTTAAAAAAAAATAGGGGTTCGGATTGTTCCTGCTATTTTAGTGTGGTGCATTTCTAGTTGTATATGTATACAATCATCCTCACTACTTAACTATCGTAAGAGCACGAGCTGGATTCAGCTTAAATCTCCACTGATCAATACTTTTAGATAGAGTCAGGAAATAATTTAAATGCCCCGGCCACATTCATGATGTGGTGCATTAATTTCAGCTACAACCACTTTCATAAGAACAAACTATGATACATTTTTCTTTATTTTTAAACTTTGGACTTGGTTTCTTGCTTCGCTCCTTTGTTTGTGTTGAACTTTGGACCCTGGATTTTTGCGCCTTGTTAGTGTGCGTGCGGCGCTGGCCCTATTATACCCCTATAAGTGGGGATTTTTCGCCGGTCTCAAAATGGGGAGAAACAAAATTAACATGGAGCATGTTGCTTTTTCTCCGTCCTCTTCCTTCTCGTAGGTCGCTATTGCTTTAAGCTTCATGATCTATCCTTCAAACCAAGAACACACCGGCACCAAAAACCTCCTCCAGCCCCTTCTCTGCCACTTTTTAGGACACTCTCCATCTCGTTAAAAAGCCTATCCACCGTACTTTCACGCTTTCGCAAAAATACGGCCATTTTTCTCTCTCCGATTTCGGTTCCGTCTGGTGTTATGTGTCGTCCCCATCCGCAGTCGAAGAATGCTTCACCAAAAATTGTGTCGGTCTTACCCATACTCGTCCTCCCTCCCTCGCGGCCAGCACGTGGCTACAACCAAACCACCGGAGCAGGATCCCCCTACGGCGACACTGGCGCAACCTCCGCCGCATCGCGCACTTGGATCTCTCAACAACCGCCTCAACATGTCTTGGGCTCGGAGGACGAGTAAGCGGTTGCTGTGCAATTTGGGACGTTAACTCGTCCAAGTTTCGTCGCAGGGTGGAGCTGAAATCATCTTCCGGAGCTCACCTTAACATTATAATGAGGGATGGTGCGGGGGAGCGATACTACGGTACGGGGAGGAGGTGAATAATGAGGAAGAAGCGAGGCGGTTTAAGAGTGTAATAGAGATTTAGAGTCAGCAGGGGCGTCGATTCGCAAGAATTCCGTGCCCTTTTGCGGTGGAATTGATCACGGGGTTTGGCGAAGAGGTGATGAGCTCGCCAAGAGGTGGATGCGGTCTTGGCAAGGTCTTGTAGATGAAGAAGGGTGAGGAGGAGGGAACATATGCTCCCCCTTGTTTTCTTTGCAAAACTCACAGCCTAGAATAACTATACGGACAATTACAAAGCCTTATTTTGGTAGTAGTGTGGCCTATGTCTTTTCATATAAGCGGTTTTTATAATAATGTGCTCATTTTATTTATTAATTACTCATTTGTAATAATGACTTTATAGTAAAGTTTCAATCTTTTCTTTTTTCTTTTATTTTATATTTTTTCTTGTTTGGTATTACAAGTCGACAAAGTAGATAACCTGGGAGGAAGAACGTGTTCCTATTTTTTTATATTACTATCCCAAGTGGCTTATGCATGTAAGGTTATGGGGCTATTTTTTTTATGGATTGGAGCCCAGCTGAGTGTCGCATGTGCTTATTTAATGTATGATAGTCTTCTTTCTTCTCGAGTAATGCTAGGGTTTTTTTTATTCTTCTTTTTTCATTTTTAAAGTTAATGTGGCTTTTAAAATTGTCGTTAGATTTATGATAATTAGTATATTTTACTTAATAATAATTTTAAGATAAAAAGATGATCCCTATATTATTATTTAATATCAATGCTTTTTTTTCCTTTAACTATTGTTACAATTAACTGTATACTATCGAGCAAGGTTTTGCTCTTGGCGGACTGGCCATCAGAATTAACATTAGGGTGGGCGATTGTCAATCTGCTGAACCATCCTCATGTATTGACGAAGGTCGGCTGAGTTGGGAAATCAAATGGGAGACGAGAATTTAATGCGCGACCGATGTGGTCCAAACTTGCTACCTTCAAACATTTATGTCAGAGACCCTTCGGACTGTCCCCCGGTCCGCTGCTCGTACCCTATGTCCTCTGATGATTGCACCGTTGGGGAAATAATGATGTACACGTAACCGATGTTATTGGGTGAATGATTGGGCCATCACACGAGACCTAAGGTGTGGGATGACGATGAACATTTTAAAACCTGGCGATTTGAGTGGTGGACTTGACGCGCACAAGTTGATACTTTGGGCTGGGAGGAGGGGTTGTCAGGGGCGGACTCGCCATGGGACGGTGTTCTTGGTTTGGTTCTTGATTCAATGCTTTGCGTGGAGAGGTTTGGCGAGGAAGAAGTAGCATGGCTGAAGGTAATGGATCACATGCCCAAAGCTGTGGCACGGAGGCATGGTGTAAGCCGGCCCCTTATGATAAGTTTCTTTCTGGCCCGTACAATTATGTTTCAACAATGTCATCATCCTAGAGTTTTGATCTTTTTCCTCTTTACTTGCTTCAACTGGATAGTATATTTTGTATTTAAAGGGTGTATGTGGATTGCAAAAGAATTCATTAAGGGGAATTTTGAATTGAAGTTCGATGGCCACTTTATATTGCAGCAACATCTTTTGAGGAGCAACAAGCTTTCTTGCAGAGTCGATTTCCATAACGGTGCCAAATTATTTAGAGACAGTTTTTTGGTAAGTGATTATTGCTTAAAGTGCATATTTTTTTATTAAATAAGCATTACTATACTTTTTTTCTTTCCTATTCAATAGGGAACTGGAAATTCAAGGCCCTTAAACTGGTGAATATTTTTATCAACTCCAATCATTAACCCTTTAATGACGAGGAAAAGTTATATATTATTATCCAGGGTTGAAAGCGCAAGGGAAAAGAGAAAAGATCAAAACTTAGGATATACATTGGTGAAACAGATCTATTGAATCCACTTAATTATTATCACGAATGCGGGGACTCGAGAAAATACGGTTGCAACTTTATGCTCGAATGTAAAGACAAACATGAGTAGCGTGGCTAAGAGTTGCTATACCTGTGAGTTTCCTAACCACATCTTTTCACGTACGACTCCAATCGGTGCGGCTCCTAGCCACATATTGGGCATGGTGATCCCTTACCTCGCCATTCTACTCTTCCTCGCCACTCTCCCACTCAAAGGCATAAATCAATGACCCCAAAGCAAGCAACGTCGGTTGGGCGAGTCCTGCCCTGGACAGCCCTCTCCCCAGAAAATGGTATAACCGGGCGCGTCAGTCTCACCGCCCTCAAATCTCTTCAGGTTTAAAATTGGCGCGTTCATCCCATACCTAGAGGTCTCTGTGTATGCCATGCATCACCAATAACATCGGTTACGTGGTACATCATATCCTCCCACGTGCAATTCAAGAGGACATAGGTACGAGCAGCGGACCCGAGTACAGTCGAAGGGTCTCTCATAATGCTTGAAAGGTAGCATAGTTTGACACATCTGGTTCTCATTAATTCCGTCTCCAATTTGTGTCACTCAGCTCTAGCTTCGTATACATGAGGAGTCGCAGACTTGGACATTCGCCCACTCTAAGTTATGCTGATGTCTCGTCCCTGCAGTACAATATGCCGATAGTATACATTAATGTTACATAGTTTAAAAGGAAAAAAATGCAATGATTATTAAATAAGTAATAGTAGGATCATCTATTTATTCGTTTATATACCAAACTCAAAATATCTGTTAGAATTGAAATATAAGCACTTTTCTTGTATTAAACTTACAAACTCATACAACAAAGTTCTTCGCACCGACAAATTACATATTTCAAAGACGCTAGCTAATATACCTTAAAATGGATAAAAAGAGAATCCAAATACGATATCGTCTTACGCATCTAAGAGAGAGGTCAAACGTTCGTCAAGTGCATGGTCGACCTGCGAACGTTTGCTCTGGGCAAAAACCAATTTTGGACAAGACTTAACCAAACCGATATGACTCTTATCATATACAATTCCTAGTAAGTTTTCACCTGCGACACTTCATGCTTGGCCAATCATAAAATACAATATAAGTAAATAGCCCACACTCACATGATAACATGCGCTGACCAGGCCCAATAACTTGTAGTGTACATTTGGAAGTAAATTAATTAAATACTTATAAAAATAACCAATGTAGATCAGGCCTACTCAAAACAAAAACCTAGTTCTGAGAATTTCTTTGATCGAACTTTATCGGACCTACCTAATGCCTCGAATAATAAAAATTTAAAACAAATAACAATATAAAAAAATACTGATAAAACACGCTATGGTTACAAGGATATTCTGCATATTGAATGAACATAGGAAAGAAGTTCCATCTTCATCTATCTCTGATTACCATTATTCATCTCACAAAACTGCAGCCACACCTAGATATAACACACTGAAAATTGGGGCAGAAAAGATCATAAACCACAGAGGTGAGTTTGGTAATGTTGAGATGAGCGCATGATAAGGCCCAAGCTGAGGTTATTTCTTTCAAGATTCAAAAGCTATTGTACATAATTTCGTGTTAGTCTGTAGTTCTGGCAGCCGAGCATTTTTGGAAGTTTGCAATGACTGACGTGGTCGATCATATTGTTGATCCGCTGTGACTCTGACAGATTCCTCCCTCATGTCTTCTATCTACATAGACCTTGCAGACGCTCCACCTCTTGGGCAGTTCATCAGCCCTTCTCCAAACCCCGTGATCATCCACCGCAAATGGCCGAATTCTTGCCGATTGACCCCCCTGCTGAACTCTACAATCTTTTCATTAATTTCTTAACCGTCTCTTTCCTCATACTGTTGGTAACCCTCCCCACCGACCACTTATTCAACACCTCTGGCTGTACCTTGTTCAAACAGTTGAACCACATAATAATCACCTTTTAATCAACCTTATATCTCTCATAACCTTTAAACAACCTGCTATCCTCCACGCTTCCTCCTATCCGTTATGTAACGCATTACTCTCTGTCTGGGATACTTACCTCAGGGTATTATCGCAATGCTCTTACAATCAGATGCTTCGTACCGAGAAGACGTGACTTGCTATATCGCATGAGCCCAAGTCTCTAGATTTTCGTGAAAATTGCTGGCACGGTTCACGTGTACCAGGTCTTGCCCTCAATATCGCCTTTTCTAGAATCTACGCACCCATACCGGACAGAGACTGCCCTATCTAGAATTCGAACTAGTCGTGATGTTGTCGGATCGGTCTGAGCGAAGAATCACAGAGCGTAGCGCGACGCGGCTGTGAGGGTTAATGCGCATGCTTGGTTCGCACGTATGATGGATAGTACTTGCACAACAAGCAGTTTGGTGTTGTGTTGTATAGCCGCCAGAGTGAGCGATGTCATTGCCGGCTTGCTAAGATGGCCGTGATTGACGAAAGCAGGAAGCGCTCTGGGAGAACCAAATTCAGTTTTATTACGACACACCAAACACTTTTGGAGATTGATAGAGATCAGCAACTAACGTCGACTGGTTGAACTCTCGAATGTACAGGCGTAATTATAAATAACTCCAACCACACGACGATAAATCGAATCTGATGCGAGCTGTATGTAAAAACACTACTAGCCTGTTAACATGATGAAGAAGCAACCAAGCTTATTCCACTGACTGAGTGAGTTGGCGCTGTAGAGTGTACAGAATTTAGAGTGTATATGAGTATATGTCGCTATAATCGAAATTCTGAGTAGCCGAAAGTATAGCAACATCTGGATAGACGCGAAGATTCGTATCTGTACCCGCACTAGGGCCGCGCGGTTTACCGGGTATCTTAGTATTGGAGAAAACCTAAATTCATAGAGCGTTGAATAAGCAACCGTGTGAACTCGGAGCTTACTGGAAGGGATAGAGGGATCAGAGAAAGCACCAGTCTCCATTAGTTAATGTTTCCAATTGCGATGTGTGTGTGTGTGTGGTGTTTTCCTATTCTTGGCGATACTAATCCTCTTCAATCTTTATGATCGGGTTTATTCATAGCAATGCGTCCAATACTAAACACTATAATAAAGTCAAAGAACATTACAAAGATAATCACCAAAAATGAGGTTTAACAAACACACAAAACCAAAGGAAATATTTCGAAATGCAAAATACGCAGTCCAGATCAAAGCCACAGTTATATAATGTACGAAAACCGATGTAAAATCCGGATATCAGTGCACGCATGTCGGTTGATGCTAGATGGGTTTGGTTGCTTTGAAAAATTATATAGCACTAATCTAGGACCTCTGTGGTTCGCGGTGTTGGCTAGGGTAAATAATACTTAGCATACTCAATGCCGGCTATTCATGAATGTCCTTATCTAAGAAGTCCGATATACATGCCTGATCTCCAGCCGTGACATACTTCGACTAGTGAGTAAGTTAAGAGATGATGGTTAGAATTAGATCACATCATATTCAATATGCTATATGATACTATGAAGCTTGTCAAAGCAAGCAGGAAATCATGTTGACGCAATATGACTTAGTATATTGTTATACCCGAGGCATGATTGATGATTTGTACAACTTAATTATACAAATGACTAAGTGAAAATGATAACCAAGAGTAGAAAGTTATTTTAGTGATTTTTCATTCGAATCAGTAATTTCATATTGATCATGCTGAAGTAAAATGGTCATAACTTTTTACTTAGAACTCCAATTGAGGCAAACTTTATGTCATTGGAAAGCTAACTCAAAATTCTACAACATTTTAGTTTATGACTTTTTCCAATTCCATCATTTTGGAGGTCAAATTGGCCTGGCAGTAAGCGTCATCCGCAGCTTGTCTGCAGTTGCGTCTGGACAAACTTTGCTGCCTCTTAGACAGTAGGTTCCATCTGCAGCCCGTCCGTAGATAGGTTCGAACGCTGTGAATAGTAATGCGATAGATAAAGGCTGAAACAATTTTTCAGCTCAGTTTCTCATTTTTTTGAACTAGAACGAATTGGAGTTCTCCCCTCTCTCCTAGGGTTTGCTCTAAACCTTAAGAGAGTGATCTTTTAAGGCTTGGGTTGTGATTTCTAACATCGGTAACACATTCCTTGACGTTAGATTATCGTTTCCACCGATCGTTTGAGGTAAATTCTCAAATTGAAGTCTATTTTCTCAAGATTGAGCTAAACACTACTTGCATGTTGCTTAATCTTGATTAATTGTCTAGGGTTTTGTCACATTTGTGGAGTTTAAACATTGAATCAAAGTTCTTTCATCTGGGTCTTTGTTCATTGTGGTAAGTATTATGTTAGCTTTGTGATTTTAGTTAAGTTTTGTTATGTAAAATGTTAATCCCTAGTAAATTACCATGAATTAACTCTAATAGCTTATGGAATCAAGTTATGAGTTCCATTAAGCCTTGTGTATTATGGGTTAAGTGCTTATAAGGTTATAAGCACTTGTTGATTAAGTTTTGAGTTATAGATGGTGTCTAAGATTTGCATGCAATGTGATGTTGCAGCTTCTTGTGGTTTAGAGGTTCTGTTGGTGTCCAATAAGCATCAAAGGATTGAGGTGAGTAATCTTTACTCACTGAGGACGAATTACGTTTTATGTTTTCAAATGATTTTATAAATGATTTTAGATGTTTTCAAAGATGCTAAACAAGTTGAGAAAACTAATAGAATTTTAATGTTTTCAAAGAATGTTTAAAGTTATGAAAAGGTCGAGCCACCCATATGGTTTTTGAGGATGATTCAATATTTTCAACGTTTTATGAAATGTTTGATGAGATATGATTGATATTGTTATTGTGATTTTGAAAGTGTTAAGATATGAAAGAGATACTATGATTATGGATTACTTTGTTGCTTTGAGATTTTGAGCTTATAATGAATGATAATTGATTTACTTTCAGTTGTTGAGACATGATTGTTGAGATTTGTAAGTGCATTGACATGAGCATGTGCATTGATGTGTGAACATGAACTTGGGCTAATACTCAAGAGATAAAGAAGAGGGCTGAACCCATAAGATGAAAGTAAACAAAAGGGTTGGCCCATTATGATGAAAGTAAAGAAAGTTATGAAAGGTGCTAGGGCTGAGCCCGTTACGCACAAGTGCTAGGTTGGGCCCATTATGTGCGAGGCTAGGGAGTTGTCCCTGAGGCCGGTGTGTGCAGTTTGCTTAGGTTGAGTCCGTTAAGCATGATGTACACATTACGTAAGAAAGGGAAAGTAGAAGATTAAAGCATGCATTTCATTGTTCTTGATGATTTATATGTATT
>FXXK01004751.1:0-10676 GCA_900184695.1 Betula pendula | reverse complement strand
AGTGTAAATTTGACATCCGTTTTGTATGGTGGAACAAGTTTGTTGTATGTGATGTCAGTGAATGCAGATTATCCTTGATCATGTCAATAAGTTGCTTACATTTTATTGACTTGATTAATGTTGGCATGAAGTCATACATTTTTTTAAATTACATAGCCTATTTGAAGTGATTGTGTTGCTGGATTCCCACCAGTTCATATGATAGCGAAGGGGGATGACCAAAATAACAGCTACCATAAACCAAAACAATACTTCGCCTATTAATGTGTTCCTATTTGAGCTTTCATCTCTCTTAATTATATGGTATCTATTCATCTTACTTATCTTTTTTTTGGAATTATTAATTTTTTATTACTTCTTTCACACATTTTTTTACAATTACTTGTTTCTTTTTCTTGCTTCTTTTATCTTATTTGTATATTCACAATAACATGAACTTTCATCTTTGTATTTTTTATGTATTTATATTTTCTTTTTCTTTATTTTTTTTCCTTTCATTCTTTTATGTGTTCATGTCAGTAATTCCTTTCTCTATTTTAATGTGCAATTTGATTCTTCTTTTCTTTTGCTTTTTCTACTTCTGTATATTTTTTACCTTCTCATACATGCTCATTACTTATTATTTTATTTCATGCTTCAAAATTTCAATACTATTTTTTTTTTTTTTTTTTTTGTGGGCCTTATTGCTATCCTCTAGATTCTTCCAGAGCATTCATTTACGCCTTGTTTTTTTTTTCATTCTCGTCTCTATATTTCAATCAAGTCTATTTCAAGTGGGATACTAGGGCCAATCGACAGGTTCCACATGTGTGGAAATAAGTTTTTTGAGAAAAGGTTGTGTCGTATAAAAAGCTGATGAAAAGATGGTGATTGTTTAGAAATCCCACCACCATTCATTAAACTAACCACCTTTGCCAGATGTTTTCACTTAACCGAAAAAAGAAAAGCAACGTTGATAATTGTTTTGGTGGGTGTTAAGGGAAGAGGCGAAGTAGTCATCTTTGGCAGAGCAAGAATTGCCACTATTTTGACTTTGGCTGTTGATTTGTTTTGGCTAAGCCTGGCACATTTGATTTATAGTTTTTTATTTTTTCGCCTTATTGGATTAAGGCAATTATTTTGTTGGGTGGATTGACAAACAGGGAAGCCACATGTCCATTCTGCACTATTTATAGTTTTTCTGGATAAGCTAGTTTGTAATTGTTGCTTCGCTCCCGACGTATTATTTAAGAGCATGCCAGAATAGTACTCATAGTGACTTGGTGGGAACCAATGAGCCACTCTCCTGTTTTTATATTATTTTATATTTTTTAATCAAACAAAAAAGAAAACGACAAAAACAACAGTCTCTTTTAGAAGGAAAAATTAAAGGGGATCGGTTCCCTTTCCTTATAAACCATTTTATTTCACCATTTTGTATCTAGATGTAAGACCATTTACAACAAAAAAACAAAAACAATCAGGAATCTACACTTCATCTCTAATTCTCTTCCACCATTCATTTTGTATCTATCGTTTGGATTGGTAAGATACATGTAAGATTTCCAACAAATTTATTGTGGATCATCTGTCTTGTATAGAGATGAGTAAAAAGGAATGCGAGAGTTTATCATTTCTCAAAAGAAGAGAAAAAGATCTAAAGATTTTAGATCATGTTGGTTTTAGAAATAGGGAGCTACCGTCGCCTGGGCTGTCTCGTGTAATTTCCGAACATCTCACGATTATTTGTGAGATGTTTTGACTTTTAAAAAAAAAAAAATTAAAATGAACCACCTCACCAAATGTGAAATGTGAGAGGTATTCTGATGTACCACAAATGTAGCACTACTCCTCTTTTGTTAATATTTTTCCAAGTGTTTCTGGCTTTTGTTTTTTTTTCCAAAAACAGTTTTTGGCAGTTTTAAAACTTTTTATTATAGTTGTAGAGCTAAGACTAGGCTTATAGATCCACAAATGGCTTATGATTTGAATTTTATGTAAATGGCTAACAAATTCCTAAAAAGACTCTCTCCGGTTCTCTTAAACCAAATATTTTGCCATTTCATCTACGTTGCATCTTGGTGTGACCCAATATGTAGGGGTTCTTGTAGCTCTATGATAAATTTTTAATTACATTCTCTTCTCCCTATTTTACTTTATTCATTTCTTTACTCCCTCTCCCTTTGTCTCTTCACCCCAATGAATAGAAATTATTAATAAATATTATTAATAAATAGAGAAGAATTTAGATAAAGCGGGATGTATCGGTGTTTTTGGAACAGTGGACTTGTTAAAATAAATAAATAACTTTTAGGTTTTAGTTTTGAACTATGACTCGGATTGATAATGCAATGCGTAAATTCATTTGATATATTGACTTATATAATTAATATACACCAGGAAAGCTCTCACTATTACGTTACTCTCAGCCCGCTTTAAATAGAAAAGTTGTCTTGGCTCCTTATTTTTTTTTTGTATCCAAACTTACTTTATACAAATGTTTGTATTTTTTGAAGTTCCACATTCAGAATACTCTCTAAATTCGATATATATATACTATATAATATATAATTTTTTTTTTTTTTTTTAACTATATTAGTATATAATATATATATATATATTTTTTTTTTAATTATTAATTGGCTTAATTGGTCCGAAGCTTGAAAAAAGAGAAATTGAGGCCCTTTTTCAAGCCTGCCACTTAAGTTGCAGGACACTACCAAGTCATATCCCCACGTGAAACAGTACAAACTTCTAGGGTCTTTCTATCAAGTGTAAATTAGTCTTGCTCATGCAGAAAGAAATCCAAAGAGGGTAATTTGGGTCTCTTTACTCACCCCTTCATGGATCAAATGGCCCTAATAGGTCCTGCCAGTTAGGATTCTAGGCTGATCTTCTCCAAGAGGCTCACACTGTTCTCTTCCCCCTCGTAATGAAGAATGAACAGTTTTTGGGTTTTTTAGTCAATTGCCAGTCCGTTAGGGAAATGAGCCAACCTAGCTTTTTCTTCCTCTAATCTAGTTTCAGATTAGGATGGAACAATTTGTGTTGGCGTTGTACCAGTGATCGGGGTTGGGTCAACTCACGGTGTCAACCTGACACACCAACCCATTAGTTTAAAATGGGTCAAACCTCTCAATTTGGACATGACCCATTTAATAAGTAGGTGAAACAACACGTCGTTATAATCTGTTTAATTTTTAAACAAGTCTTGTGTAGGTTTACCGACACGACTTGAGCCCACATAACCCTTTTAACAATATCGTGTTAAAAATGAATTTATTAGAATTCTAGGCTTTTAGAATTTGTTTTAATTGTGAAAACACAATCTATTTAAGTTAGACGGTTATGCAGGTCTAGTTAACAAGTTGTCCTTGCCGGTGGCGGTTCGTTCTACGGTTGGTTGGTTGTTCGTTGGAATGAGGAAATTACTGTTTATTAAACGGTTATTCTTTGGTGCACCATTTGACTCGAACCGATTATATAAAACTCTAACTTGTTAATTTTTATTGGGTTGTGTTTTGAGTTTCATCTTAGGTGTCAAAAATTCCAGTCCTATTTATGAACACTTTACTATCATTCGTATTTTTTGGTAATCTCTCCTAATGCCCTTCTAATTAAAATTCTGTCATCCGGCAAGAGCTTTTTGTTTTGGCTCTTATTTAAATGTGAAGTGCGATAACTCGTAAGTTATGTCACTCTTTTGCTTGCAATGCTCTATGTGTATGAGAAATGCTATTTTTACTTTTCCTGTACAATCTTTCGTAATCCTTTTTTTAAAAATTTCAACATTGATGTGGAAGATGACATTGTGCAGTTTTACAGATCTTATAATGGTTGGATTCCTTGTTTCTAGAAGATATGCTCGAAAATTAGTTGGATTCAAGGGTTATTTCTCCAAATAGACTTAAGGACTTTGGTACATCACAAATTAGAAGAGGATGTGATGATGAATGGAAGACTGCATTCAAGCATGGATGGAACCTTCTTTGCAAGAGGAGGGATCATCTTTGGGTTGCTTGGGTTGTTACTTTCTTCTAGAGGAAAGTTTATGGATAGAAAAAGTCCTCAAATGTGATCATGGTGTGGAGAAAATTATGAAGTTAAGAGAGCTTGCTTTAGAAATTTTATCAGTTCAACCGTTGAAATGGCTTGTAATTATCCATCTCTAGCTTGATCATTGGCACCAGATGGAATTCTTATATGACAGTTTGATCACGGAGTTGTGTGATGATGTTTGTAGGTAGCAGTCTTGATGCAAAATTGTCAACTGTGCTGGAGAATTGATAGCCAATGTGAACTTTCGAAAAACAGGATTTCACTGTGCTTGACATTGGAAGCCATTCAAGTGAAAGCTGCAGGCTTCAATGGTGTTAGTTAATCTGTTCTGGTTCTCTATGGCCATTTTGAAACAGCTTTAAGTTGCTAGGTTAGCTGCTAGAGATCTGTCTATACTCAATATACAGGGGATGATTGCACCTCACTTGGCCGTTTGCAAAGGAGAAGTCGTGATTAGTTGTATTTTTTGTGCATTTGAGAGAGGATGTGATTGGAAGGGAATACCTCACTTGTTTTGATTAAATGGTGGAGTTTAGCAAACGGATCTGGCAGGGATTTTGGGGCACTGGTTTGGTTGTAAGTTTCTTTTAGATTTGGGGGATGATTATTCGACTTGTGGGCTACGGAGGAGTGTGTAGCAGAATCCAATGAAGTCCTTTTATTTAGATTAGGATGGCCGAATAGTGCTGCACTTGTAACGAAATATATGGAATACAAAGCATAAATTCAACATGGATACCAAATTTTCACAGAAGAGAAATTTTTGGCAAATAAAAATGGGAGTTGTAGACTAGAAGTTATTTTGTACGATGGGTAGCAGAGTTTTAATTGAGAGAAATCAAAGGGAGAATCGAAGCATGTTGTGTACGAAGGCTTTAGGTGTCGCCAGGCCGATATAGAATGGACGGTGGCATGAGAGTTTAGATGTATGACAGCTAGACGGTGTGAATCGAAAGTTTGTTGGCATAAGACTGGAGTTATATAGATGTAATTAAGAGAGTAATTGACAATTGTCATAGAGAGTATAGTATGTGTTTTGTTTTAAGCTTGATGAGTTTTGTCAAAGGGTGTGCTGAGTCGCGTATGTTCTGCATGATAGTGTTTTTTGCATATCTCAGATAGTGGTCCGGTTATGTGTATAGAATTGGAGAGTTTTACCTAGTTGTTTTTTAGGTGAATTAAGGCAACAAAACTATATCCTGTTTTTGCCTCCGAAATAGAAGAAAAAAGAGGGTAGACATTACGGTTTGACTTGATGGATGATTGAAATGACAAGTTGTTTTGGTTAATTAATCAACTTGAACAACATCCAAAAGTGCAACAAGTATGTTATGAAGATGGCTTGATCTCAAAGAAGTATATCAAGGAGATGGGCAATTGGTAAAGGTGCGTCTTGGTAAACGTGGTTGGGTAAGCCAACTACGTGGAAAGTACATGGATTGTATGGAAGGAATGTCAAAGTGATTTCTGGCGTAAGAGGATATGCCTAAAACAGCCAGGAATCGAGTTTTCTTGCTGATGTAGCGAGTTTTTCCAACCCGGAGAGAGGTTTTTGATGCAAGAGTCATCTTAAAATGTCAAAATCGATATAGAAAGTCTCGGCTCTCGCTCTCCTTGGTCGTTATGATTAATCCAGTCCATTGTATCTCATAGTAGCTCAGTGCTGATTTTTATTATCAAATGGGTTGCTATCAAGTTTGTTTATTGTTATTTATTTAATTTTATTGGTTTTAGAGTGATAGGTTATTGATGACATAGCATGTGATTCTTTGATACAATGACGTTAGCTAGGTAGTGGTTAAGATTTATTTGTTCTATGAAAAGAGGAAGAGAGCTAGAGATTTCTTGGGTGTTCGTAAAGCGCTTGAATTATAGAATGTCAACCTGCTTTTTGAGTGTCAAGGTTGTAGGCAAGCCTCTTTTCTTCTCGATCTATGACGCTACAATTAAATTCGATATCCGAGTTCTCATTGGCTCTTTGGTGCTTGGATATTGAGATCCCTTTTTGAATTTTATCCTACGTTCAGGATCCATTGAGTATATTTCTATCATTTTTGGAAGACTTCAATATACCTATCTTGTGATTGCTGGAATTACTTTCGTATAATATTCTTTGTGTTGCTTAGGTGGCAATTGTCGTTTAAAGGTGGTTTTCTTAATATGGCTGAGTTTTCGATAGTCGGCTCTATCTAGTATTAAACTTTTACATGTGCTCGCATACACTTCTCGCCTTTTATGTCCTGAACTTCTAGAATGGATGTGTACATTTCTTAGTATGGTATGTCAGCTTAAACACGTAAGTTTTTTTGGAAATGCTAATATGGCAGTTAAGAACGTATTGATTAGAGTTTGGATATTTGTCTATATGTGGCTGTTGATTTATGTTCAATTGGAAAGTTGTATAGAGGTGAGACTTCTCGCTTATTTTCGATTTACAGAATCAGTTGAACGTAGAGTTAGTTCCACACGCTACAGATGGATAAGCAATAATCCCATAACTTTTGATTAGAGTGCCTCGTCCTTGACTGTAAACTCAGAACTCACCTGGCTGCCATTCGTATCATAATTACTTCTGCAAAAGCAAGCATTCGTTGTCAGAGCATTTCCTTAATGACTCCATTCCATTTACTAGTTTAGGAAAAATTCTTAAAAAAACCTCTGAAAACTAGCATACCTTATGAGTAGTTGTTTGCAATAGTATGGTCCAAACACCTCATCAAGATACAAAAAGTTAGTTCACATATTAGGTACATAAGAGGAAGTAGAAAGTGTTCTTTAAATCATTCATATTTTTGTTCAAATATCTGATATCAATTTCTCTATACTATCATCTTAAAACATTCGTTGATTATCATATTATGTCATAATACAATGAGATTTAATCTCATAATCTCACTTACGCCTTTTCATTTAGCATCATTTAGCGACATATTTTTACAGATACCTTAGAGATATGGTTAGATATATTTTGTGCTTTCAACCATTTATACTCTTATATGTAAGTAGGTAACAATGACTCTTTTTTTTTACATAAAAAGTTCTTATGTTTATTCTTCTATACTACCTATAGTTTGAAAAACAATATTCTAATTAATTTTTTCTCATTCCATCTCCTATTTTACTTTAGCATTTAACTTTAAAAAAACTATTTTAACCATGGAATTTAAAGAATAACTAAACATGAATAGGTAATCGCAGTATTGTTGGAGTATTAAGTTTCATGGAGTATGTAGCTTAAAAGATGTCTTGCCATTTTCTCGGCTTTACATTTAGGATAACACATTTTTAGAGCGATGCATTGTTTATATACTTCAATTGCATTCTGATCCTAGTACCTGTTGGGCACATAATCCGTTAGGGTTTCTTAAGTATCCGATGGTGCCACTTAGTATATGAAGAGGCAATTTGGGTCAGTCTGGTCCTTTGAGTCTGTCTGCAATTAGGCTCTCTGGCTCTTAGATTCGACAAAGCTTTATTAGGCCTCGTTTTAGTGGATAACAGTTGATGATTATTCTTTTCCACTAGCCTAGTTAGTCTATGCTGATAGACACATGGAACATGATTGCAGATTACTGATTCATCTTGCCATTTAGCTATACAAATGGACCTTATGTTATCTTCGTCTGTAGCTTCCCTCAATCCCCTCTAACAGCTGGCAGTTGTTATTCTATATTTAACATAAATGATTCATGTTCACAATAGGGTCAGCGTTAATATGACGCATTGTTCTAAGATACTTCTTAAATGTATTCTGTTATTGCAGGGATTGTCTAAAAGTTTTCATCCTGGAGTTGTGAAGATGATGTTTTCATGATTTTTATGTAGAAACATACTGTGGCTGAAGAAACGCGCTGAAATTGGCTCCGAGGGCCCATGAGTTTATTCCTAAACCTCTCAGGCTGAGTGAATTATACATCTTAGGGTTGACTGGGATGGTTTACAACGCTGATGGCTGATGTGGTCATGGTGACACATTCGATTTGCTGGTATATGAGGGAGGTATGCAACCTTTTAGCTGAATTTGCGTAAAAAAGCATCCATGAATGCTTGGCGTCCATCACTTGTTATATTTCATAATTATCAGCAAGATTTTAGTAAATTTAAATGATCCTGATTCTCCATATCTTTCACAATTTTTGTTCCGGACAAACAATTTCTTTTATAACTATATTATTTTAATTGTTCAATGACCTTTCTTTGTAACTTAATATTTTTTTATCATCTCATAAGAAATTTTAATATAATTTAGATGTAGATGAGAGAAAACATGTGCTACAAAGAACCCTCTTGGGACGATTGAGAGAACATTTAAAAAACATCGTTAGAATGTTGACGCTTCCACTATCATCCTAAAAATTATAAAATCAAACACGATACTAGATACATTTACCTTAACATTATAATTAGGTACTTTTTCTAAAAACTCGAAAATTTTAGCCACTCGTTCTTATACATATCTATACCTTTGAGATAAAAATTAAGTGACTAATACATTTTACTTGCTTACTCTCTATACTCATATATAGAAAGTCTAAAATTTATAGGGCATGTGGTGATATTGTTATGTTGTCATTGGGATTGTCAGTCTCTTGTTCACAATCCTGTTGGTAAATATGCGCGAACTAGAATCTCCAAAGGTCCTCTGGGTTGCTTTGCGTTCCTCTGAAACTCCTAGTACTGCAATCAGATGCACTAGGACCAGCACTTGGAGTTGAAAACCAACCCCCTGTCCTTGGTCTATCTACTTACAAAATGTTGGAGGACATCTCATACCAAACCGCCTCCCCTCTTCCAGCAGTGGAATTTGTGGTTAACTTTGACCCCTAGCCCTCCCCCTCCCCCTACTTCCAGGCAGTGGAGTTTGTGGGTTAACTTGACCCCTAGCCCTACCCCTCCCCTCCTTCCAGGCAGTGGAATTTGTGGGTTAACTTGACCCCTAGCCCTACCCCTCCCCCTACTTCTAGAAAATGCAGACTGTGGAGTTTGTGGGGCTGATGTCTGTGGGGCTGATGTTTGCGTGGCTGATGTCTGTGGATCCAATGTTTGTGGATTGACCATTGGCTCACTACTTTGTACCTGCCACAATGAACTTGTCAATACAATGAAGTTCAAATGGAGAAGTATGAAATACTTCTAAAGAAATGGAGTTCAAATGTAAATGTATCACATACTTTAAAAAAAATGGAGCTCACCTGATTTTGTCCTGCACTGCTTGTATCTCCTCTGTAATTGACTGCTTCTATTCTGGTCTAGGGACATGTTTTTGCATTGTGCCCAGTAGCCCTGCATCTGGAGCACCTCATGATAATCCCACCCTTCCTCATCCGATAAGGATTTTTTGGTTCTTCTGGTCCTCTAATCCTTACTTTCTTAGGCCTCCCAGGTTGAATTCTGTACAGTGGTGGGTCAACCTTCTCGTAGTTTGTCTTGATCCAATGGTCCTCGCCTGGCATGGGATAAACAATCTCATCGTACGCCTTCTTATACATCTCCACAGTGTATGCATCGTCCACATAGTCCTCGGGGTTTGCATTATCATACCAAATAGCAGAGATTGCATGTGCACATGGGATTCCTGTCACGTCCCATTGTCTGCAGCCACATGTTCTTCTAATCAAATTCACCACATATTGCTTTGTCTTGTATGTTACTTCGAACAAACCATTCCCTGCATATGTGCTGTAGCAATGGCTAGCCTCTTCTCCAATTTCATCCAACTTTGCCACTATCCTTGGACAAATCCTACCAGTCATGGTTCTTATGCCATCCCGCTTTGATTGATATCTCTTCATCAACTTCTTCCTTATACTTTCCAACATCGTTATTATCGGCTGGTCTCGCACCTTCAAAATGTACGAGTTGAAGCATTCGCTGATATTGTTCACTAACAGATCACACTTGGGTAATGTGCTGAACCAAGCCCTAGACCACGAAGTTGGGTCAATCTTTGCCAGATAGTCATATGCGTCCTTACTTATTCCCTTGAGTTCCTCCATTTCTCTCATAAAATCAGCTTCAGTGTATGCCGAAGCCGCAGCCCATAACTTGTCTTTCAAGACCACGCCACGATGACCTGCATCTCTATAGTTTGCATACAAGTGTCGTACACAAATCCGGTTGTCAGCTCGTGGAATGACAGCATCAAAACTCGGTACCAGCCCCTACAATTGTTAACAATAATTAGAATAGTTTTGGACATATTCTAGAAGATAGTAGTGTGTATAACTAGGATGTTCATCAAATTGAAAGTTGATGTCAAAGTTGTATATAACTGGGATGTTCATCAAATTGTAAAGGTAAGTATGGCAGCAGAATTAAAGGTAAGTATAACTGCTATTTTAGGGTCTGTTGTTAAATTGAGTAACATTGATTTTCATGCATGAGCTTGTGGGGTAGGGTTGGGTTGATATTAGGTTGAAGTTTGCTTTAACAAGAATAGAACAGGAGATTTTAGAGAATTCTGTACTACAAGTGTAAAATACTAATTGGATGGTGCACAATTAAAGCAATTAATAAGATCACTATGCAATCAAATCCAAATCCAGTTGTCTAGTTCATAAAGCAATTAATAAGATCAGCATCTAAAACAGTTGTCTAGTTCATAGATCACTATGCAATCAAATCCAATACAAAACAAA
>FXXK01004740.1:0-13308 GCA_900184695.1 Betula pendula | reverse complement strand
AAGAAATGATCTTCTCTTTAGTCAGCAGTTTCACTCAACGTGTGGCTACTATATGCATATGTGGCCTAAAGTAGGAATGGAATACGGAATTTTAATTTTAAAGGAAGACCATCCGTAAATAAAGTTCAAAATTACCCTAATATATATATTATTTTATTTAAAAAACGAAACCTTCTTCATTTCGATTTATTTTACAATACATCAGTACATCTTCCCCAATTATTAGACGTATTTCACCAACCCAGCGATCAATTGTAAATAATACAAAATTAATTTTAAATTTTTGGTATTTATTAAAAGGGTAACATGTATGATAAATTTTTAGAATAAAAATGTAATTTAAAATCAATCTCTATATTTTAATTTTATAATTAATTCTTCAATAGATTTACCAATTTCAACATTAACATTCCAAAATTAAAAATGTTAAGATTGATTTATAAATAAGCGTTCACTAAGCATTTATCATATATTACCGTTTATCAAAATTTACAAATTGTGAAATTTATTATAAATTTGATATTTTGGGATTCAAAATTAATTGAACAACCATTATTTTTTATTTTTAAAAAAAAAAAATCAAAACATCGATTATTATATGGATTTTAAAAATTACAGAATAAAACAAAAACCATTTCAAAAATTAATTAAATTTATTTTAAGATTTGGTTCAAAAAAGACTATAAAAACCCAATCCAAATCCAAATCCAAATCCAACAAACAAGGGTTTCAGGGGCTGCGGGCTCAAATTGTTGCAGGCTGTATAACATCCACAGCAAACGCGCCAGACGACTTCAACGCAGAACCTACACAAACCCCCATCAACTTTTTTACCGCGTCCAGAACTTTCTGTACGGCGGGGGGAGGTGAACGGAGAGCGAAAAGGTCGAAAACCTTAACCCTAACCTAAATTCACTCCGATTCGAAATCAAAAATAAGGCGAAGGGACGGGAATGGAGAGGCCTCACCGGCGCTCAGGCAGATGCAGTTTGCACTCGGCAGCCGTTCAAGGCCGTTGCAACACGTACCCTCCTCCCCCGCACCCACCCGCCTCAGTCGGATCGTCGGTTTCCCCAGCGGTTCCTCCCCCCCAGGTCCTTTCCCGTCCCCGTACAATCAGTATGGAAAATACCAACGTTCAAGTACATCCAAATGACAGCGCACATGAATTTTTCGTGGAATTATTGCTCGCTAGATCATGAAAATATATTTGATCGGAAAAATATTTTCTGCTTGATTGAGCAACTAAACGTATCGTTCTGGCCTTGTGTTTGGTTTTGATTGGGGCTTATTATTGAAATCACTTTTATTCTTCATTTTTTAAAATTTTATAGCTTGGAATTTCATTTTTACTATTCATAGGTTTCTAGGCCTTGTGAATCAAATTGTCGTTTTTCGAGGGTGTGTTTAGGACACTGAGGAATATGACACTTGAAATACGTTTGGCATTACTTGACAAAACAAAGATTAGAGTTTTTTTGACAAAGAGGCAATAGTAATTAATTATTGACAAGACAAGGCATCCAACGTCAATCTTAGTTACTAGGAGTTTTTTTTGTTTGATATTTTTAATAATTTAATTAATACATTAAAACTCCCCTTGCATGAGGGTTCGAAATACTTGGGTTGCAATTATGCAGTAAGACTCGGATACGAAGTTCTCAAATTATGCCATTCTGAGTAGTGCCTCCAAGGCAATAAATTTTAATGAGAAGCTTCTTTGGAGAGGTTCTAAGATGATAAACAACTAGAGCCTTTTGATTAAATTAGGAATAGCTCTGCTTTGATCTTAGTAACTGAGGATTTTTCTGGTCCGACAAGTTTGTTGTGCCAATCTGTTTCAATTATAGCCAAGAAGCTGAAACTTCTATAAAATAAGCTTATTTTTCACCCCTTTTGTCTGAGCTCTATTCTATCTCATTCAATTATTCAAACATGTGGATAAATAGAGGATGAGTCCTGGATTGCATAAGCTCATGCTGAATGAACAGTCATTCAGCCTGGGCAGGAATGAGGGTTGAAAAAAAAAAAAAAAAAAATTCACTGTTCACGGCCCATGAACAGTGAAAAACACTGTTCAATGTGCCTGGGCTGAAGATACGTATTCATTTCAGCTTAGGCTGTTCTTCTATAATTAGTCGACTAGAGGATATACGAGGTCTACTAGAAAAAGAAAAAAAAGGAAAAAAAAAGAGAGGAGGTCTAATATAGTAATACTTTAAATTACGTTAATGTGTTTGCCGTCTTTGTCAAGTTCAATTTTTTTTTTTTTTTTTTTTCTTTCTAATTAAGTTACAACTTTGTGGGCTAGTTGGACTTCGCGCTGACCAAGAAGAAGGCGTACGAGTACTTAAAATAAATGTAATCTCATATATTTAGCTACCTATCACTTAGATTACTGGCATTCTTGTGATTCTCGAGACTAAATAATGGTGTCTAATAGAAGTATGGACTATGGAATCAATTCGTTAGTTCTATAAACCATTTCTTTAACAATAATGCGCGGAAAAATATTCATTAAAAGACAGAGCCAAATCATAGTGGGTGTGTATAATTATAACCAAAACGCTCTTATTACGAGTGATAACCCCACGATGGAAATCTTTGAATCTTGACATCCATATCTTTTATATATATTTCCTAATTAAGAATGGTTGAGAGATAATTCAAATGATTCTTCAATATAATTAAGGAACAGGTTGGGAGTTGGGGGAGTTGGGACTTTGGACTTAAAAAAGGCCGATTTGGACTTTCTTTTATTTTTATTCTCAAAAGAAATATTATTAAAAGTTCGTTTGGATAATGACAGTTGGAAAACGTGTTAAATAATGAAAAATGGTGTAATCCAGCAGGGCAAACGGAGGGACAAAGGGCGCAAAAAAACAAAAAAAAAAATGGCGAAAAAGGGTACGTGCGGGTCATGTTTGGTAGTGGCCATGTGTACTTCATGAAGCGAGGAACGTGTAAAGATCCTTTGGCGATCTGAGGAGGTCAAAGGTCCTCTTATTTTTATGAGAGTGATGATTCAGATAGTCCTGGGATGTTGCTTACGTTCATGTGTCCTGGGATTGTTGCACTGTTTTAGCAACCATCCCAGGATGTTGTTTATACATCTATCCCTCTATTGTAATGTTATTTAAAGTGAAATTAAAAAGGAGTACGTTCACTGCGTTTCGTTTTCGCTTGTAAAATGACTACTTATTTAGAAAAAAATTTAATTATTTTAGAATAAAATGAGTTATTTCTTTTATTTGATTTGGTTTGTTAACGATAAAATAAATACACTGATAGATATTCGGTTTATCTTGATATAGTAAAATACGCTGCGGTTGAATGAAAGTTATATTACAATCAAATTTCTTAAAACACCTTATAATTAAAATATATTTTAAGGAGTTTCTTCTTTATTTTTTAAACAAACAATCCTTATGCTATAAATTTTTTATTTTTTTTTTTAAATAAAAAACTGTCAAGTTAAAAAAAACGTCATATTTTTTTTAAAAAAAGTTTGTTATTTTTTTTGTTTTTTTGGATTACACGTTTTGTACTTGTGGTTTACACGTTTATTACTACTTTTTTTAAACGGTATCACATGGTGGTACTCTGTAGTTAACATAATTTTAAGTTAGTACTCCCGTCAAGATTTCCGTCCAAAAAATATTAACGGACGCCACGTTACGACCAATTAAAATTGCAACATGTGTCCAGTTGATAAAATTTGAAGTCCACGTCAACAAACAAAATAATTAAATAATAAACTTAAAAAAATTAAAACAAAAAAAAAAAATTAAACAAGGGGGGTGGCTGACCACCCCCATTTTGGCCAATGAGGGTGGTTCGAACCACCCATAGACCATAAGGGTGGTTCTCGGCCACCCCTAACTTGCAAAAGGCGTGGTTTCGCCACCCAGACGGCCGGTTTTCGAGGGTGGCCGACACCACCTCCAAACCTTGAGGATGAGTTCGGTTACCCCCAAATTGTAAGAATATGGGTGGCCGAAACCACTCAAGAGCCCAAGGGGTGCCCGTACTCCTGGTTTGGCCTCAGGTGTCTTTCTGCCACCCTGCCGGTTGGCTCATTGGGGTTGGACCAAAACACCCCCAAGGTCTTTTGGGTCGTGTGGATATGATTGAGATTTCCCTTCTTTGTATAAATATATGTTTAGGGGTGGCGCGGTATCAGAACAATAATGCGTGTTTTGATGACGTGGAGTGGTGTAAATCCACAACATCCGTAGTTCGTGAGACTTGTTACGCTGGAGAGATTGGAGCTTCCAAACCCTAGAGGAGTCCTCTGACACGAGAAGTAGTGTTTTGGGATTACACTCTTTTGTCATAGCTATGGGTTGCTGTTTAAACCATCTGCCCTATAAATGACCTCTTTGATGGGGGTCGGTTGACCCTCTCTTGGGCTAGCCAAAGATCTCTTTCTCTTTCTTCTACGTCTACAAAAAGAAAAGCCACCGAAGATTCGTATTCATAGGATCCTAAAACAAATACATAAAAAAACACCTTTTAAAAGGACATGCTTTATTAGAGGCTTTAAAGTATTCATTTTTTAATGCTCTTTTTCTTTTTGTTTTTTTTAAAGAAAGCAACGGTTGAGGGAGGAGGGATATTTTTCCTCTTTCCTTCTCTCCATCGTCTTCTTTCTTTTGCTTCTTTTCCTTATTCCTTTTTTTAAAAAAAAAAAACTTATCTGTTTGTTCCTCCCTTGCTGTAGCCTCTAACTATCTCCATCATGCCAACAGAGCCGTCCACCTTAGCCACTTGTCGCTCACCTCCTCCACCATGTTGTTCGTCGATGCTGATTTGGTTATTAGATGAGTTTGTTAATAAACTTAATCTACTTTTCTCTGTCAGCCCTGACCCTCTATGCGCATGTTTACCATCTTCCTCGACTTTCCAATTGTTCATCGTTGGCCTTCGCACCTCCATTCAACGTCCTTGCGGCTGCGCATGGTTCTCATGCGTTAGTGAGTGGTTTCACTTGCCGACGTGTGGTCCTCACGTGTTGGAGCTGTGACTTCATACCGCATTCCGCTACCTCCCCGACTGCTGGCGCAACTATGTTTTAGGGTTTTTTGCTTTTTTTTTCCTTTTTTTTTGTGTTCTTATTCTTGTTATCATAGCCCTTAAGTCGATGACGGTTTTGTTTCATAGTCTTTAGGGTCGTCGATGAATAGATCGGTGTGAGAGACTATCTTTAACAACCGAATAAATAAAGTTTATGTGATTTCAGGCTACCCATATCTTAGATCTAATATGCTCGGAGCAAATCTGTTATTTAACTAGTATTCTACATGAGTGAGTGAAAGATTATGTCATAAATATGTTTTCTCTTTTTTATGACTTTGTAAATTTATGGCATTGTACTGTGGTTATCTGCGCTTTATGCTATTGATGGTAACTAAAGTTCATAATTTGTAAGAACTTTTTGCTCATGATTTGTTTTCAATAAATTATAGAAGATTCACACTAAAAAAAAGAAGTGCTCATTTTTTTACATGGTAATGAAATAATATTTAATGGTGATTTTGGAGTGAACACTTGAAAATATTTGTAATGTTTATCTGAGTATTACACATATTTTCAAGTATTCACTTCCTGACGTGACAATGAAATAATATTTAATGGTGATTTTAGAATAATGCTTATGCATCTTCTCCATGTCCTTTTATTACACATGAACTAGCTTTTTTATATATTAGGAAAAGCAAGTGGGTCCCAGCTTTTATTTAAATAAAAAAGCTAATCCTAAAGGACCCTAAGAATGACATAGAGTAGATGCACAAACATTACTTGTAATTTTAAGAGTGAACACTTGAATATATATGTAGCATTTATCTTATTTATAATAGATTACAAAAGATTTCATCTTTTAAAAAGACATTCGTTTATATTATAGAAAAATGAAGCCTTAATAATTTGCTAAAACTTTTTTTTTAATCCAAAAGTGCTATATACTTAAATCTTAAAAGCATTTATCTTATGAATTAATTGCATAATTATACAAAGTCTAATTAGTTTTAATTGTAAAATTTAAGTGGAAAAATGTTAGATAAATTTCTGGGTAAACGCGTGATTTGAATTCGATCCCCAATTTTTAAAAATTTTATTTTGACCACATAACTTTTTGTAAAATTTGAATAAGGTCCTCCTATCAAAATTTTCGAATCTTTCGTCAAATTTTGAAAAATTCGTTAGTTGATCAACCAAAATGGCGCAATTTGGTTTTTTTTTTTTTTTTACTCTTTTCAAAATTCTATTACATTTTTTTTGAAAAAAAAAATATTAAAAAACAAAAGCAGGGGGTGGGGTTCGGCCACCCCCTCAATTAAAAAAAAAAAAAATTGAGGGGGTGGGCAAACCACCCCAAATGGGCAGGGTGGTTCGGCCACCCCCCTCAATTTTTATTTTTATTTTTCAAATGAGGGGGTGGCCGAACCACGCCCACGGCCAGTGGGGGTGGTTCGGCCACCCCCAAGGCCATTTTGGGGGGTAGCTCAGGCCACCCCTTGCTTTTGTGTTTTTTTTTTTTAAAAATAATAATAAATAATTTAGAAAAATACAATATAAATTTGAAAATAGTAAAAAAAAAAAAATCACTAAACGGCGTCGTTTTGGCGGATCAACTAACGGAATTTTCAAAAATTGGACGGCAAACTCGACTAATTATGACGGAAGGATCTTTTTCAAATTTTGCGAAAAGTTATGTAGTTAAAATCAAAATTTAAAAAGTTTGAGATTGAATTCAAATCGCGTATTTACTCAGGAATTTATTTAACATTTTTCCAATTTAAATAGAAATTATGAATTTATGGATTGAGATTTTCTATAATTTTTAAGAATTGTAACCACCTTGACTCAAAATGAGTTACATCATTAGAGAGAAAAAAGACTATTAAAAAAAGACAAAAAAGGCAACAAAGTTAAGACCAAAGGGATGGTTTGGCCAACCCTTTGGAATGTTGATTACTCTCAAAACTTGCTATTAGGGGTGGTCTAACTACCTCTTATGATGAAGGACTTTGATCATTCCCAATTCAAATGAACTGGAGAGGATCCAAGTTCCATTTTGAAAAGGTTGTTGATCACTCCTAAAGGTTTGGCTAAATCACACAAAAAACATGCTTTAGAAGTAATTGAATCACTCCAAGACATGCTTTTAGGGGTAATCGATCACCTCCAAAATATGCTTGGGGCAACCGGACCACCCTCACCCTGAGGGGTTGACCACCCCAAAATCAACCTTTTTTAAAAAAAAAAAAAATAGAAAAAAAATTTTCTTCGTGTTTGCTAACATGATTGTTCTCAACCATTCAATACAAATAAATGGTTGAAATTGATAGAATTGTTGGCGATCTCAATCATGAAATTATACACGAGTTTCCAGAAAAAAAAAAAAAAAAAAAGGAAAATTAATATTTTGTTCTTAAATTTTTATCTTATTTGAATTTAGTCTTAAAGTTTCTAATTTAAAAAATATGGTTCTCAAGTTTTACCCATATTTTAAATAGGTCCCTCCTCTAGCACTTTTTCATCAAAATGAATGGTTTGTCATATGTTATATGTGTCTCAATTGACATACTAGCGTTCATATCAACACCTAATATCAATATCATATCATTAAGCTCCAAATAATCCATAAAATAAAAAAAATAAAAAAATTCAACTCTAAAAACAAAAACAATATTCTTTGTCATCATAATCTTCTAAATTTGTAGCGTTATAAGAAAAACCATTAACTGTAATGCTGAGATAAACCTTAGCGTGTCAAATAAGACACACTTAACAAATAGAAAAACATTAACTTTGACCATAAAGTGATAAAATGACCCATTTAAAACTTGATTAAAACTTAAACACTGTATTCTTAAAATTGAATACTTAAGGACTAAATTCAAATCAAATAAAAACTTAAAGGTTGAATATAATTTTTCCCAAAAAGAAATGAACATGTTAGGACGGCTCATAATTGGATAGGATATTGAATATTCATTTACTCATTTCTTACTTATTTAAATAATTTAGTTGTCCATAACCAACTCCAGATATGGCTTAGATGCTATAAAAAATTTTACAGCACCTATGCTGTAATAATTCAAAGGCTTGGATTTAATTCATAAGTTTGAAATTAAATCTACACTTTTGAATTAACTACAGCACCTAAGCCTCATCCTCCAACTGCAAACAATTATTTGGACAGGACCTATACATGCACCCATTTTCCCAATTCTCTATGCAATAATGCAAATAAACATATTCATTATTTACATACACACGCCACAAATATATATGTAATATATATGCATGCATGTACGTCATATAAAATTTTATGTAATTTCTATTTCTAATTTTTTAGGAAAATGGCATACGTGAAATTTATGCGACAGTTTTCTATATTTCTTTCGCAAAATTATACTTAAAATTAAATTCCAAGCAAAATCTGTTACGGTCATGAAGATGAATAAAATGAAAGTTGGATGCTAGCAACTGTCGTGGTCTATTGGGAGAAATATGTATCAATCCATCTGTAGCACATCTTCCGTCCATTTAAATCTATCTTATTTTTTTCTTTTCTTTTTAATTAATCATTCTATTTGAAGGACCAATAGTTAATTTGAAAAAAAAAAAAAGGATGAGAGATGTACCACATAATATAAAATGGCATTTCCTCAATTTTTATAAGGACTTAGCACCACTACAAAAAAACCGGATCTTACCACGCTTTTTTTTACCACGCTTTTATACAAACGATGTTAAACCCAAACTTTAACCACGCTTTCTAAAAGTGTGGTTAAAAATGCCACGCTTTTACTAAAGCGTGGTAAAAAAGTCCACGCTCTTATTAAGCGTGGTATTTTTTAACACGCTTCTATAAAAGCATGGTAAAAATATCTAGTTTTACCACGCTTCTTCCAAAGAAGCGTGGTAAAACATTACCACACTTTTATAAAAGCGTGGTAAAAATCTGCTGTTCACCTTATATATATATATATATATATTATATATATATATATTATATATATATATTAAATTATTCACACCTCAGGCTCCAAGAGCTATCCGAGGGTTGCCCATGACTGGTATGTTCTTTTTGTTTGTCATTATTCTACTCATTTAAGTATAACTATGAGTAATATTAAATTATTTCAATGTTTGTTCTTGTAGAAAAGGATACAGAGTCACTCCGACGAGGACATCCATTTTTATAAAAACACATACAAAGTCGGATGGCACCCCTATCAATACAGAGGCCGGGGAGAAAATAGTAAGTGCTCTTCGTGAGGGCTGTGTTGCTAATATTGTTTTTTTTTTTTTTTTTTTTTAATGAGGCAACAATATCATAAAGTAATTTTAATATATTGTAGGATACGATTGCGGGCCGTGACGTCTTCCACCCCCACGTCGAGCGAGGTGTCACGTCGAGGACTATAGCATGGTCTGATGACAATGCTTATGCTCAAGCCATAGGGATTCCTGAATACTCTGGTCGTGTCCGCGGTGTCGGGACGGGGATTCTACCCACGAGGTCCACAAGCCGTTCCTCGGCGACACCAGCTAGTCAAGATGAGGTTAGTGTTTGAGGAACACGGCTTGCAACACAAGAGGAGGCGCTTGCAACACAAGAGGCGGCACGACAAGCCATGTTGGAAGAACACAATGCTGTTGTTGCAGCACAAAATTCGGATTGCGGAGCAAGATGCGCGATTGACTAGAATGCAAAATCTTATCGAAAATTTTATGGCAAAACAAGGGGCAATGGGCGGTCAGTGAGGTCTTTTTTTTAATGTTTTTAAGCCTCCATAGCTTGAAGTATATAAACTTTCGACATTGCTTACACTTTCGATACCACTTTTTTATAACAAATATATAGTATTACTGACTATGTTTTGTGTATGTTTCATATGGTGTTCTTATATGTTATTGTTTTTCATTCATAGTTGTTGCTTTTGGGGAGACATTTATTGATTACGTTTTTAATTGTTTTACATTTAATGTACAGGGAGAAATGCTACCTAACGATCGTGGGATACAAGCTAGCTAGTATCGGGATTGAGCCAGGAATTTGTTGGATGTATTTTGAACATTCTATGTTTGTGAACTTTATAACAATATTGTAATTTGTTTATTAAGGTATTCATGGTTGTGGTTGTGTTTAGTGTTTTTTAGTTGGTTATGTTTACGTGTTTTAATTGTTTTTTGGTAAATCAGGTGGTTATTTTTATGCAGCAGATGTACACATCTGCTGCATAAAAAATATACATGTCAATATTTTGCCACGCTTTTTCCAAAAAGCGTGGTAAAAATATGTAAAACTTTTACCACGCTTTTTTTCATAAGCGTGGTAAAACTTTTACCACGCTTATGGGAGAAAGCGTGGTAATATTTTTTACCAGCGCTTATGGAAGAAAGCGTGGTAAAGTTTTACCACTATTACTGTAAAATTTAGACGTTTCCCATAAGCGTGGTACAAGTTTTACACGTGTTTCTAAAAGCGGGGTAAAAATTCTACCACGCTTTTTTACATAAGCGTGGTAAAACTTTTACCACGCTTTCTTCCATAAGTGTGGTAAAATATTTTTGCAACTCCAACTTTTACCTCATTCTTAAACGATGTTAAAAAATCGTGGGGTAAAGAGGTTAACATCGGTTTAGGGATCTAAAGCGATGTTAAAAAAGCGTGGAGAAAGTCCTGTTTTTTTGTAGTGCACAGACCAATCTCTTTGTATACTCTATAAGAGAATGACAAATGAACGTGAAACTAAAACACATTAACTCAAAAACATTAAATTTTTTTCTATTTATCTTCTACTGATCATGAAAAATACTAATACCCATTCAAAACAAAATCCCTAATCCCACAACTATGGGAGCTTTAACGTTAGAAGATCTCAAGTTCAATTTAAAAAAAAAAAAATCTTTTAATTTTATGTAATTTATTTTTTTTTTTTTTTTTGTTTTTTTTTTTTTTTTTTTTTTGGCAGAATTTTAAAAAGCGAAATTGCGATCTTAAGTGTTCAAGCTGTTTTTTACCATTCTTATTTTGTATTTTTAAAATCAGTTTTTTTAATTTTTTTTAATTCGCTTTTAAATTCGTTGTTAAACGGATCCTTGTTTTTTCTTTGTGTGTTGTTATTAATTTTTTAATGTGTTCTTTGAATTTATCTATTAGTGTGGAGAGAACGCTTTAATGGTACCGAATTATTTACCTTGTTACATGAGTTGAGTTTTCAATTTTTGACCTGTCTTCTTCTTATAGGATCTGTATTTTATAAATTATTGAATCTGCATAAATGCTCAGGATTTAAAATTAAAATATTGGTGTTATGGATAAATCACGAGGGCGGTGAAATAATTTTTGTTTTTTTTTAACGCGGTTTATCATGGCTGAGGAAATACCTTCTGTTGGGATTAATTTCAATCACCTGTATGGTTGCAATAGTGTCATTTTATTACTCTTATTGTCGATTTGTGAATAAATACATTATTTATGATTATGTCTTTTTTTTTTTTTTTATTTATTTGAAAGTGTGAGAGGAGTGTGTGGTTTACTCTAGCACTCCGTTTGTGTGTTTAATTGTATTTGATGTAGCGAGACTTCATGTTTGTTTTGTAAGATGTGTGTGGTTATTTGTTATTATCTTTATGTATGTTATGTAATTTTCTTACTCCTTCTCTGGCTTCTTTAAAAACCAAAACACTTAAGCAACAAGAAAAAGGCAAGATAAGTTCAGACAGCGACATATGTTTCATAACAAGCTGTATATCTCACAGGGAATTATATTGGTAAGCTCTTAATATAACCTCGATACCACCTCACAAAAGTCCTTGCCAGTAAGGCTACTGCATCCCGGCCCTATGATCCTTTGACTGTGTCGGTGTTTCATGATCGGGCTCAAATCTCTAGCCGAGTCTGTCTGCGGTGGGCTATTAGGATTTGCTGGATTGAATGTGTTTAATTTTTCTATTGGATGTATTCTAATGGAAGACACAAAATGATCCCACCGACGTTTGATTGTGGTTGAGGTGTTTCAAGCTGATGTATGATATGAATCTCCTTTGTTGTTCCATATTGGAGGCATCAGTAGAAGAACCATTTATTATCTGTTTATTATTCGTTATTTGGTCAAAAGGTCATGAAAAGTCAGTCTCATTTTTTTGTTACAATATAGTGTTTTTCTACGTTATTGCTGTTGTGTCTTTCTTGTGATATGTAACTGAGCAAGAGTTATTTAATAGACTTATCTAAATAAGTCAACGCATGTTATATATGTGTCTCTTTGATGGTCCCTCTAAAATTGTCCCGATAAGAAAAAATAATTTCTTTAATTGTGTGTGTACTGAAGTTAAAAAAAATAGTAGTTCTCATTCTCCCTGCTTTATTATAAAGAAAAAGAATCTAGTAATAGATCGTAACACAATTCAATATTGTGTTCAAATTTAAATTGATGATTTTTGCTCATGGCATTCTCCACACTACCTGATCTTGCTCTCAATATGCTGTATTCCGCGATGGATCGATTATGTTCTTTCCTCGTTGTATTTTTACCTTATTCTTTCATAACTGTTCAACCGAAACGATTTGTTGAAACCCCTGGTCTAGTTCTTTATTGGGGTGTGTAGGTTAGACCCTCCCGATCCCTTTCTAGAGGTAAACTGACTTTAATCATGCTATTCGGACCTAAGAACCCTCCGCGGGTGGCCAAAACCACCCCCACCCCCCGCAATGGCCAGAGCGTACCTTTTGATTCGGCCACTCGCCCTTGTAATTTTTAAAAGATTTTAAATTTGTAGGGTTTTTTTGCTTCATGTGAAGAAATTTTTTTTACTTGCGCAGATTAATCTCTTTCTATAATATTTTATATATGTTACACCTTATGTACCATATATTAGCATGATTGAGCAGTCGGTTTATATGTCAATTTCACCTAAATAATAAAGTGTGATGATAGAAGAGATCGGATGTCGTGTGAGGATATAGATTTTTGAGAAGAATGTGACAGAGTACATACTGAGACTGGCGATAACACTCCGTGTAAAGAGTTGTATAGAAATATTGTGGAATAAAAAAGCTTAGGCCCTCGGGACAATAAAATAATAAGAGTCTTGTATTAATTGTGTAGATCATCATTAGATATAATTTCACAAGGTCAATTTCTACTTAACACTATCCATACCTCAGAAGGTTGCGTCATGTGGGCCACAGCTTAGCCGACATACTATAAATTGGAAAAACCTAGTCCCAAAAATACTATAATGGTTTTAGCCATTAGGTCCTGTCGATATCTCCCTTTCTTCGTT
>FXXK01004739.1:0-10983 GCA_900184695.1 Betula pendula | reverse complement strand
CACTTGCTTAGTGGGCTTGCAATCCATTTAATGTTAACTAACATAGGCCTTACTAATGGGCCTGTACGTACATTCTTGTAAAGTCAACTTGCTTGGGGTTGCCTAAGAATTAACCTAGGCTAGAAAAGGTATGTTACAGCTGATCTAGGTGATTCCAAATTAGAAGGCCAAAAATAATTTTAAGAATTCTGGATTTTTTTAGAAACTTCTACATTAAAACAGGCTAAAAAATTTTTTGTATAAGACAAGGGTTTAAAATCTAGAATGTTTTAAATAAAATTCTTTTGAGAAAAGAAATTTATTTTTTAAAAAATAAATTATTTTCGGAATTAATTTCCAAAAAAAGGGGTTTGATTAAAGTTAAACCCTAACCTGTAATTCAAAGTAGGTTCGGGTTCGGGTTGTTTAGACTTAGAAAGATATGGTTGATGTGTTGGGTCTTGTGACTTAGGTTTTATGAGTCGAGTAGCCTACCAACAGCTAAAGAGGTAAGTAATATTTCTTACCCTTTACGTTATGTTTTATGATATGCTTTGTGTTATAATTTACTCATGTTATAGTTTTAATGTTATCACGTGTTATGTTTTATATTATGATTTTTTTATAAAAGAAAAATGTTTATGATGTCACTCCTGAACACGTGGTCTCTATGGTGATTTCAAAGAAAGAAACATTTAATTCAAGAAAGAGAAAACCCTCCTTGTATGCCCTCAAATTTGAAGAGAATAGTTTATATAACGGATTGGGGGAAGAAGCTATAGGCATACAAAAAGGTGTTTATTTTATTAATATATTTTGGCCTAAAAAAAACCATAAAAGCACATTACCGCTTAAGATAGAGTCTCATCACATAGGGTGATCCATCACCTAGTTTGCCAAGTTGAGCGCACTTAAAAGTTAATCAGTGGCTCAAGGTATGTCCGCACCATGGATGATGCCAATGATCTAGAATATGGATTACACAACCCTAGCCATATATAGTAGAGAAAGAAGTTTTCTTGAGTCCAGTCTTTTGCAAGAAAGAATTTTAAATTTTTTTCCAAGCAAGTGAATGTTTTTAAGGAAAAAATTTTAAATATTTTTTTGATGCAACTGATTTAAATTAGTTGGGGGATATTGCTTATTGAGTTTTCGCTCATCTGTTTTATTTTTTATGTTTTCAGGTCAGGATGAGAGGCATTAGGAAGCTGGAAAGCAAGTTAGATGGGAGAATTGACCTATAAGTTATGAAATGAAAGTGTCATTCTAGTTATTTTAAATAAGTGCCTTTTTTTTTTTTTTTTTTTTTTTTTTTTTCTTCAATTGAAAAGGGAAGGGTTACATGGGAGGATTAATAAAGTGCCTTCTCTAGAGTAAAGAGAGAAGAATTATTTAATTCTGAACTATTATAGAGTTATGTTTTAGTTTCTGTATTTAATTTTAATAAAGGCTTTTTTGACCTATCATACTTGTGGATTACATGTTCTCATAGTTAACTGCTATGTGTGTCTTATTTATGATCTTTGTGCTTTGAAGCTTTGTAGGTTAACAACCTAACCTTAGCGTGTTGGGGTGTGTACAATATTTACCTTTGGGTGGTGACCGAAATTGGGGGGAGAAGTCTGAGGCTGTTGAAGTTTCCATGGAAGTTGCAGAAGCCAAAGAACGAGACCAACAAAATTTATAGCCCGAGTACTATGACCATAGCATTTTGCCACGATTTTCCTTCATCCCTTTGCTGACAAAAATTTGCTAACAAACTGGTTTGTAACTATTTTTACCAACATAGTCTAATAATATGATATGTGTTCCTAAAATATCTGACAAAATACTTATTTCTTATTAAATACTCTTAAAATTTTTTATGAAAAGCACATGATTTCTCTGCGGTTGATCAATCATTTCTTTTGCATTCGTGGTAACCTGTAGACCACCTCCGGACCTTGAGCTTTCTTCAGATCAAGTATGACTTGTTCCTGAAAAACGATGATATTTTTACCTCAGAAACTATTTTAGGAATAAAAAAAAAGTTTTTGGCTGTAAGTGTGTTGCATATTTATATAGTGATTGTTATAATTACACACATGGGTTCACACATGTGAAAACAATACAAAAATATCTAAAAACGTCTGGTATTAAATCGGGGCTATATGTTCAGGATATTGCTTAATATTACAAGCACAAGAAAAACATTACCTGAATGGCTATTCCGACGCTGTACGAGAACAATTGAAGAACCTCATTCTCTCATTTGGTCTGCAAGTCAATTGGCAACACTACATGACTAATGGGATATATTAACAAGAAATCATATAGTGTTAATATATGGTTGTTATTGGTCTACCAGGTTAGAGAGGGTCTGGATATCATCGTTAAGACCTGCAACCATGGACTGCTTTCCTGGCATGGCTCCAAATGTCCTAACCCAAGAAATTCAATTATATAATTTCGCAAACATGCCTCACATGGGCGCATAGATTTCATCAAACAAATGACTTACTGTATATTTGTGGTAGAGGGAAGTCCTTGAGCCAAAATATATCTATCCACTCCAAGAACTTTGCAGTTGCACATTCCTAGTGGTTATGATGATTTTATTCTCCAATCCAAACCAACTACGGTTTCCAACTAGGGAATAAAGTTGGTCCAAATCATCTTACAATCGTCAAGAAAATTAAAGAACCGTTTAAGAGGCCCCCATAATTGTTTCTTTAATCATGTCCATATCCTCTTGGGTAAACATTTGTTATTGCTACATCTATCCTAACAGAATATCAGACAGAAGGTCTTTTTTGTAAATAGACTAGACCATTGGGCTGCTTTGATTTTTGTCCACACCTCTGAGGAAGGCTGCTACCTTCAAAAGTAAAAAAGATTGCTCATAAATAGCTTTTTGCAATTGCTTGTCCTTTCCCATTCTGCTTGGTCCACATATCCCTACTATTGAGCACATCTTTCGACCACTACTATGCAAGAAGAGACTTAGGTATCTCATAGGCATGTATCAATATCTAAGGGATAGATGGAATGTTCAGATTTGTCGGATCCGTTTGTGTACTAATATCTTTCAACAACTTTACCAACCACAAAGATTCAACCTGGATGTGGTTCATCAATATGAAAATTTTAAGCACAAGAAACATTTCCATGATTGAAGTGAAACAAATTCGACTATAACAAAGAGCATCAACTAGCATATATAACTTGAACAATGGTTTCTACTATGAATCTAAATATAAAGGAAAGAAAGCCTACTCACAATTCACCCTTTAACAACTACATAATTTGTAGAAATTCTCCATAAAATCGTTGTATCAATTCTTGTTCCATCTTCTGCTGGTCAAATAATATATTGACCACATCTTCGCCTTTAGTTGGTAGGGATGTTTACAGGATGAGCATTCCAAAAACATCATGAATGAGCAGTCGGGTAATGCAAAAATCAACTAAATACGTCCCCTATTAACAACCAAAGCTTGTGATGTTTTATTTTTTTCTTTTTGGAAGACATTCGCATTTCAATTATCAGATGATTCATTTTTTCTAGGTCTGGAAGCCTTACGATCTCATCTATGCCTTCTCCTAACAAATTACAATATACACTATCACCCCCAATCATTATTTAGACATTGGAGGAAGTTCATGGGGAGGTTATGGTTTTTTTTTTAGTCAGTGAGCCTATCGGGGGCGTATGGGATGGGTTTGTGGAAAAATATTAGGAAGGTTGGAAAAAATATTTTGTAGTCATAACAGATTTGAAGTTGGAAATGGCTCTAAAGTTTAGATCTTTGGTATGATATCTAATGCGGGAATTTGACCCTTAAGTAAGCCTTTTCAATTTTAATATTGGTATTGCTTGCACAAAAGATACTTTTGTTGCACTCACGTGGTATTTTCTTAGAGGGCGCCATTTAGTGACAAGAGCAACTCTGATTGTGAGGTGAATGCACTACCTCGTTTTTATAGGAATGTTAGTATTAGTAGAATGAGACGGAAGGAGAGGACAGCTCATGGTCAGGTATACCAATCAAAAAAGACGATTGTTTAGTGTTAAATCAGCTGGCTCAGAGTTGTAATGATGGTTTTCGTTTATCTTAGAAGAGTGTTGTGGCATAATTACATTGTGTGTGTGTTGAAGGCATAGAGTAGATTACAATCGCGTGCTATCAGTGACAAGGTAAACCACCAGTCCAACGACAATAAATATAAAGGCGTCATTTATTTTGTCGTTGATAGTGCATGCTGTCATCCGATTTTGTGATTTATGTTTATATAATTTTTGGATTTGTAAAGTGGTTGTATATCGACCTTTTATACAATCAGTCATTTTTTTAGACTTGAGGTTTAACCGACCTCTGATGGACATCTTTAAGACCTTTATCTTTTCCTAATCTGTCATTTATATGAATTAGCGGTATAATTGAATATCCCTAATAACCTTTAGACTCACTTAGATGCTTTAAGAAAATTTATTTTCCATATTATTCTCAAGAAAGATTTAATTTCTTAATGGTACAATTTATGAATAGATAATGAGTTTGACTCTTCTTAGAAGCAAAATGGTGTTATAAACAAGGAAATTTATTATAAAAACCCTAGGAGACACTGTATTCATCGACCATGTAGTGCTCTCCAAGAATAATTTTGTCTTCCAATTTTCCTTAATAACTCTCATTAAAGTGACATGAACTAATAAGAAAAAATTTCTAGAACATGACATTTAGAGTACAGGTTTAAATTTGATCCCATGAGCAAGCATTTTCCAAAAGCATAAAAGGCATAAATTTCAAATTGTCACATGCCATATATACATGAATATTTCGGCCATATATAGAATGCATACACAATAAAATAAAATAAAATTCCATTCTCATGATTTTTAAAACACATGCTTACACTCAAGGGCTTAGATTTATTTCACTAAAAATCCTAGCCCTTGGACGTGACACCTAAACATTGCAAGTAGGACAAGTAGGGCTGTAAATGAGCCTGCCTGTTCGCGAGCGCGCTCGATACCC
The DNA here is from genome assembly GCA_900184695.1 of Betula pendula. Lineage (NCBI taxonomy): Eukaryota > Viridiplantae > Streptophyta > Magnoliopsida > Fagales > Betulaceae > Betula > Betula pendula. The sequence continues at coordinate 5,986 of FXXK01004739.1, read as the reverse complement.
GCTCGGTTAAACTCGACCCGAGCTTGAGCTCGGTACAATACAAACCCGCTCATTACTGTAAAAGCCCGCTCGATTAGTTAGTGATACATACCCGACTCGCTCGATTAAGCTCGATAGGAGCTCGCGAGCCTGGCTCGTTAAGGCTTAAATAGACCAGCTCGTTTAAGGCTCACGAGCCTGACTCGTTTAAGGCTCGAATAAACCGGCTTATTATTATCATTATCATATGATATAAGTTATCTAACATTGTATTTATCACTTATGCCATATAATTATATAAACACTAGATCAAATGATAATAGGAATATGATAAAAATTTGTTAGGTTTAGTCATTATAATTTATATCATTGATTCATTATCATTATATACTTATCATTATCATTATTGATCATATGATTTAAGTTATCGAACATTGTATTTATGCCATATAATTATATAAACACTAGATCAAATAATAATAGAAATAAGATAAAACTTTGTTAGCTTTAATCATTATAATTTATATCATTGATTCATTATCATTATATACTTGGTAATGCTATTAATATAGTATCAAATTAAATTATTAGTATTATAATGAACAATGTATATTATTAACATATACTAAACTAATACCATTAAGTTAATAAATTAATTAATTAAAATAGGTTATAAGTAGGTTATAACTTAATAAATGAGCCGAGCTGCCCATTTAAGGCTCAAAAAGCCTTAAATGAGCCAAGCTGCCCATTTAAGGCTTAATAAGTCTTAAATGAGCATAGCTGACCCATTTAAGGCTCGAAAAGCCTTTTTATCAAGCTCGGGCTCGACTCGTCAAAGCCTTTTAATCGAGCTCGAGAACTCGCGAGCTTGAGCTCGAGCTCGGGTAATGTTTAACGAGCCGAGCTTGAGCTGGGGTTTCTAAGCTCGGCTCGAGCTCGGCTCGTTTAAATATTTTCTTAAACGAGCCGAGCTGAAAATCTTAAAGCTCGACTCGCTTGACTCGATTACAGCCCTAAGGACAAGTAATTTCCAAAAGAGTAATGTTACATTTCCATCGTTTTTGTTCAACTCCATTCAACTTATATATGTGGCTTTTTTTTTTTTAAGAGTTTGCTTTTATATTTGTGGGGCCAATCTTTGTCCACATATACAAAGTTTGATGAAATTAGACAAAAAAATTAAAAATGTAGCATTATTCTTTTCAAGAAACCCTACATGCCGCTTTTGATGTCTAGAAGTCTCCAATTCATTTTTTTCTAAATTTTTCCCTAATTAACTTCATTATCTTAAAACCCTAAAATCATTTGTTGACAAAACACAAAAACTGTAGCCACCAAAAGCCCTTAGAGCATGCACAGTAGACTCCATATACTTTGTTCACTTCCTTAAATTTATAAAAAAGTTCAAAAAAATCACAAAAAGTCACCCACAACAGAAACTCTATATTTTTCCTATGCCTTGGGAAAGCTATTATACAACCCGATGTGTTGGGTTACACTATAACTTTTCAATGCTTTATTATAATTGTAAAAATACTCTTTTTCCTCTCACAGCTCTCTATGTACCCTCCTTACTTCTTCTTCTTTGTTCTAAGTAGACAGATTTTGGTGATCAGAGAAGACAAAAAGACGCCAACGCACCCACCTCTGATTACCAACAAACCTTCGAAAACGTGGGCAGGCTTCTAGTAAGGTTTGAAAGTATATACATGTTCCTTTAGATTTCAGTCTCTCATCAATAGCAGGTCACCATGAGCAATCTAGGAACTCCCCTGAAAAGGATGAAATCCAGGTCCAGTACGGCTACCTTGAATCTTTCGCTTCTTGGATATTTTGGTGTGACAACTACCTCACATCGAGTTACATTTGAGTGAAACTTGAAGATGAAAGACAAATCCGATCGGATATCTCTCTACAATCAGCCTAATAAAGCTGAAGGCAAAAAGATCCTGGAATAGATATGGATTCAGACAAGAGAGAGACAGAGACGAGAGATAGAAAGACAGAGACGAGAGAGAGAGAGAGAGAGAGAGAGGAGAGAGAGAGAGAGAGGAAAAGAGTTTCTCTCGAAAAAAAAGAAGGTAAAAGTGAAAAAAAAAAAAAAAAATGATATTTTGAGAAGGTTTTAGGGAATTATGTGAAATGTATTTAGATAAGGAAGCAAAAAGTAATTTGGTTCCCTAAATTTTAAGAAAAATTGTTCAGTATCTACAATGAATGCTTTTAGCCGTAAACCTCAAATACACTAAATAGACACCCTAAAAAAAAAAAACACCCTAAACAAACACAACACCCACAAAGCCATTTAACGTGAAGAGAGCACAACACTTATTCAGTTTCCGATTCGCAGCTTGTTGCGGAGACAGCGCGAAAAATATTTAAGCAAGTATTTTTTTTTGTATTTTTTTTATAAGTAAATGAATTTGATTAAAAAACAAATGGCTCACTTAAGTACATAGGAATTATACAAGAAAAACACCTAATTAAAAAAATAAATAAGGTCATAAAAGTCATGAAGACTAGAAATGTGCAAACAATCATAAGTAGCTATTACTACAACAAAAAAAAAAAACACAATTTTGTCTCGCGTAGTTTACATCGTTTATAGCCATATAAATGATGTAAACTACTTTACATTGCTTAATTTACATCGTTTGGCAAACTAAGCGTAGACCCTAGCAATTTCACAATGGAGCAAGAGGTAGCCAACGGTTTCCCCACTCTTCTTACACATGTTATACCAATCTACTACAACGATTTTTCGCTTCCTTAAGTTATCCACTACAAAGATCTTACCTAAAGCGGCAAGCCAAACGAAGAAAACTACTCTCAAAAGGGCCTTGCTCTGCCAAATGCACCATCAAGGGAAAGGATTGTTGTCATGAGGGATTAAGACATTATAGAACGATTTTACATCAAACAACCCTTTCTTGGCAGGGTTCCAACAAAGGTTGTCAACGTCATCCCGTTCAAACTTAATGAAATATGTTCGTGAAACTTTCAAGTCATTCTTTCCTTGAGAATCAACGGCCTGTATGCACAACATGGAAGCCCAGCTGGATTGAGTCCCTCTTTAGTGTCTGATGTGTCCAGTCTTGTAAAACAGGTAGATGGTCAGACGACGATCCTGGGGTCGAAGCCGAGGATATCCAATGGTTAAGTCAACAAGCTGCTATTCAAAGAAAGGGAACCTCTTGCGTTCCCATAAAGCAACAACCAAACTAGGCTGAAGATCCTCGAAAGACGATCGATTGAAATGAAAGACTACAAGAATTTTATACTAGAAAACAGCTCTTCTTGAAGATACTAGGTTCATAACGAGGACGACTTAGTATCACCACCACGCACAATAAAAAGACAACAACCTTGGCTCTAAATATTAATGCTCAAGTACTTATACTTTACAGCAAATCTGCATACTAGTATGAAGACGCTTAAACACATCTCACATATACCATCATTTAGAAAATTGCTCGGATGCAATAGAGGCCGAACGTGGTTGATACATTTCTTTCTATTACAATAGGAAAGCAGGAAACCCGTGTCGGCAAATCTAGAAGATGTAAGCCGAATCAGTAGCGACACATCATCGTATAGTCTCGGATATGGTGGCGAGACGCCCCGCCTATCACTTACGAATACCGCAAGGGCTTTCAACGCCAGCTGACTCCATCAGACTTTAAATTACGACGGCTAGTACTCGACAAATTCTATTCACATTTGACATACAGACTGTAGACACCATGGTGAGAGGTAAGTATTCGATACGCTAACGCGAGTGCAAGAAACCTGTCATTTCAGGTAAGTTCAAACCAGATGAGAGCATGAAACTCCTGGAAAGAGAAGGACGATACTAAGCGCTGATTGAAGTCGACCTGAGCACATGCCATGAACGAGTCGAATAAGGACCCAATAATAACCCCCCAACGCGCTTACATACTACCGACACAAACTTAAAAATCTACAAATTGCCTACGGATCAACAGAGATGGAAAAATATCTAAAAAGAGACCTATCACCAGCCCAAGCGTATGAACTAACTGCTTGCGACCAAACAAAACTAAGATCTTGATCAGAACACGCGCAGCTTAATAGATGAATATAACGTACACAAAAGATATGCACATCCACCCATCACTCCTACATTCACCTAGGAGCACAGCGATATTCACCCTGTTTTGACCATTAGTAACAGAATGGGGTCAATAATCACATTTGCCTCATGCCAATTGTAGCTGTCTTTCTGGGTCAACGCAGCCTAAAATTATCTTCTTTGATCCTATGAGATAGGACTACAGGTACTGAGGCCCATGAAAAGGTAAACAACCGTCGAGAAATAACATAACTCTAGAGAAAACCACCTGCACACTAGACAGAAATTAGTCTATTCGACGGAAAGCCAGTAACGCATAGGGAACTTTTTGACCCAGCTAACTAGGGCCAATTTAGTTGGCTGCAAGAATACTCTAACCAAGACTAAGAACTACACCTATTTCCCAACATAAGTCATAACTAAAACAAACAAACACAATATAATAAATCACTATAAAACCTGAAACAAAAATAAAAAACACTCATAAGAACCACTTTGCGACCGACGACAATGAGACTAATACGTTCAAGTACTCCTCATTTCCGATGAAGTGAATCTCCCCACTTTACACACTAATACCTAAAATAACACACAAAATGTGCCAATAAATTGTTTACAATTTCTAGTTATTCACTTAGGGACATAGAGGTAAATGAATCTAAGCTTGGACAGAGATTTACAATATCTAAAAGAATAATCGGAGCGTATCAAACCAAACAGATGACACAAACGACCGCTTGGTATCTCTCTATTTCTTGCTTTACTTTTTTCTTTCCCTGAATTCCACTGACTACTGTCTACTACTATGTCCTAAACTAACTCATCCACCTATTACCATAAGATAACACGCGAAACGACACACAACGAGAAGACCTGATATAATTGACTGAACTAAAACGCTTACTTTGAAAGAAATACATATGGTGATAGCCACGTTGGTTGTAAACAAATCAATCTATTTCGAGCAATTCTGCTTGTTCTAAAACTCGGGATTCGTGACCTCAATAAACCCTGCTCGTTGACAACTACAGAAACCTCTCAACCACCAACAATTGTAATTAATGAAAGTGGGCACAATGTAGTACCAAAAACTTACTAAACAACCCTCACGACATATACCCAATTAAATACTAACCCGCGAACCGCAAGTAAGCCCGGACACGAAACACCGAATCACAACAATAACCTAAGCAAACCACCCAGGTTCTAACACCACACAACCATGCCGCGTTAACCCGAACATCAGCTGCTATCACATAAGCAAATATCCATGAAAACCCAAGCATAAAGCTACCGTAAGGATTACCCCACTACAGCTAACACAACTAAAGCACATACGTCACAGTGCATAACAAAAAAACTACACGAAATCACAACCAATCTCAATCATCACATACATAGAAAAACACCATTTTTCAAAAAAAATCAAAAAAATCATTCATATTCATAAGACAAAAATGAATAAACCACGAAAATGACACTCCTTGAAACCATCACCTTATGTTTTTTCTTTTTTACCACTCTCAAAATCGACCCAAATCCCAAGATGACCCTCAAACACCCAACATATACAACGTAACTCCTGACAAAAAACATTTACACGAGCAAAAACCACGAAAAACATTTTTTCTTACAATTTAATTACATCTACGTTGAATTACTTTTAAGTCATATCAATCTGAAAACATGATAGATTTAACTCAACAGAACATTTCCTAATTCTCATCCAAATTCCCAACCCAAACACTCAATGCTAACCAAATTACTCCACAACCTCCGTGAACAATCATTCAACCAAACATCCTACCTTCCAAAACCAAACAAAATAGTCCAAAGCAACAACAATCAGAACAATAAGACCACCAAATAACAAAACCAAAAAACACATAAACTACTACACAAACAATACAG
>FXXK01004737.1:0-10758 GCA_900184695.1 Betula pendula | reverse complement strand
TGGAGTATGAGAGAGAGAGAGAGTGAGAGAGAACCTGCCTTAGATTGGACTGTAGGAGGCGGCCGGATCTGTGTGGCCGAGTCGCCGGAGACGTGCGGGTTCTCGCTGGAGTTGGGTGGCTGAGTCGCAGGAGCTGGGTGGTTGAGTCGCCGGAGAAGTGTGGAGTATAAGAGAGAGAGAGAGTACCAGAGAACCTGCTTAGATTGACTTAGGAGCGGCATCTGTGTGGCTGATGCACCGTAGACTGTGTTAGGGGCTCACGAAATCTAATGAGAGTGGTCGGATACCGACGACGCGAGGCCAGACTGAGGTAGAATAAGTTGTCAATCGCGGAAGACATGGTATGATTATAACGAGAGATAGGAGACGAGCGAGATACCTGCCTTGTAAGATTGACTGTAGAGGCGGTCCGGCAGTTACCGGGTGCCATCTGCGAGAAACAGGCGCGAAGCATCACCGACTTGGAGTGGTGGCTGAGTGCACACGGATGGGTCGTGATCAGCCGGAGAAGGTTAGTAATAAAGCCAGGTAGAGAGAGAAGAGTGCGCGCGTCTACGAATTGAGAATCATCCGTAGGAACAACGTACAGGGGAAGCCAGAGCCAGGGCCGACACACGTGGGGAATAAGAAAAAAGAGGGGAAATTTTTCCCTTATCACCCGCGCTGACAGAACCCGGACGAGCGTTTATGGATCCGATGCGCCGGGATAATGAGAAAGTTTTTCACTCATCTAACTCGAAAAAAAAAAAAAAAACCAATAAAAATTATAAAAATAATAAGTATAATTTAATTAAAAAAAAAATGAAAACTCACAAAGCCGCCCGCGACTTCACCGCAATCTCTAAAACTGTATAGACTTTTTCTATTTAAATGAGTGTGACAAAATTTACCAAAATACTCTCATCTTACTAATATTTTTTATTTTGTTTAAAATAAGTAGTATATAAAAAAATTTAAAATTTTGACAGTAAAAACAGAATGGAGGGGTGGAATAAGGCCAAATTGAAGTAAGAAAGGGCTAAAGGAAAGAAAATCAAATATCGATAGGGTTATTCAAAATCACGAAAAGTCAGAGAGCTTGTGAAAGTTTCCCCTAAAAAAAATTACACACTATTCAGTGTTCAACGCAAGAACTCAAAAAAAAAAAAAAAGGGTATAAAAACTAAAAAAAATACAGAGTTTAAACTATCAATGCTATTGATGGCAGAGCCAGGTATTTTTCTCTTTGGGGTGTCAAAGATTTAATACATTAGATAATTTTTTTCTCAGTAAACCTTTGTTTATCTATGCAACTGGATATTTAAGCTGACAGAAGTGTGTACACAACTTAACTTAGATGTCAGGAATTTTTTTCTTTGACAAACAACTGAACAACTAACAGTTTTCTATTTTGGTTTTAGCCCCGTTTCCAAACCTTTTTATTGGAAAATCCTTCCAAACTACAAGAACAATAGTCAATGTTCACAAAATATCAAACAAAGCAAGCCCCCCCATGCCAACAAATACCAATACGCTTACAAATTTTATAAGCCATAAAAACCTATAAAATAAAAGAAAAATTTTATTTTTTAAAAATAATTATTTTTAAAAAACAAAACTTTTAATTTTAACTTTTCATTGGAGTGTATTTTATTTTTAAAGAAAACAATCTTTAACTTTTTTTAAAAAAAAATAAATAATAAAGTTGCCCAAATGAGTGGTTGCATTTTTTTTCCCACAAAAAATAATAATTTTTTGTTTTTTTTAAAAAATTTCTTAGAATAGTTAAGTTCGGGACCATTCGTCCTTTGGGAGACATTGACAATTGTTTGGTATTCTTTTTTTAGGGATTTGTGCACAATTGATAATATTGAGTAAAACATTGCAATTGAGTAGTAGTTTATGAGGGTCAGTCTGCATACATTAGTATTTAGAGGCCACATGACGAGATTGAGATGATAGTTGAACGAATAGGTATTTTCAAAATTTTATAAATTACGAACAAATAAACAAAAAAAAAAAAGACTTAATTTAACACTCCAATTAATTAATCTTAAAAGTGATTATATCAATTGTATTAACTTAATCAGCATAAAAAGTTAACACCTAATTGTATAATGAACTTATGTAGAATGATTTTAAATATGAGATGAATGAGAGATGCAAGATTTGAACTCAAGATATTTACTTTGATATCATATTAAATCATCGCTTATCATCATAAATCAATTGAATTAATACATCGAGATTAAACAAAAACCCAAAGAATCAATCACTCATTCAATCCTATTAATCACGATCGGAATAATATATGCTTCCATCACAATCGCTCAAATTAGTGCACAGTGAGAATACAAAATCCAACAAGTTTTATCAATCATTCAATAGTATCACGATTGATTAGACAAGTGCAAAACAATTAAGAAAGTTTAATCGATCATATTACGATTGATTGGCATAATGAACTAAAATGATATAAAATTCATAGAGTTCAATCAATCATTAGATAGTATCACGATCGATCTAACTAGTGTGTGAGGGTGATAGGAAATCTATAGAGTAATATTCATTTGATAGGATTAGTGTACTTGGATAATACAAAACTCAAAGAGTAAGGTCAATTATTTGATCGTATCACAATCGATCGAACTAGTGTACAAGGATGATTCAAATTTCATAAAAGTTCAATAGATCAGATTAGTGCCTTGGGATAATACAAAACCCAAATAGTAAGATCGATCATTTAATCGTAGCATGATCTATTAAACTAGTTCATACAGATGATACAAAATCAATAGAGTTCAATCGATAATTTGATCGTATCACGATCGATTGGATTAGTGCAATAGTACAATAGAAAGTCCATAAAATAAGATTCATCATTTGATTGTATCACAATTGATCATATTAGTAAAATAGGATAATACAAAACTCAAAGAGTAAAATAATCGGACTAGTACATAAGGATGATACAAAATCTATAAAATTGTTCAATCCTTAGATAGTATCACGATCAATCTGACTTGTGCATAAGAATGATAGAAAATCTATATAGTAAGATTAATTATTTGATTGTATCACAATCGATCGAATTAATGCACTAAGATAATAAAAAATCAAAAAATTCGACTGATCCTTTGATCATAGTCTGTTCGATCAAACTACGCCAAGATGATATCAAATCCAAATGACTAGTTCACATTGAGAAAGTAGTCCTGTGTGATTTGACTAGTTACAAATATTAATTTCAATGACTGATATTTTTTTTTTCTAAAAAGACATAAAATTATATTTAAATATAATTTTTTGTTTTATAATAAATCAATATAATAAAAATATGAAACTTTTACTTTGTTTTTATAAAGTTTTTTTTTAAAAAAATTCGTTTACCAATAGCAAACACTTTGTCGCCGTCTGAAAAATTCTTTAAGAAAAAAAATATTCGGCGCTTAGACAATAACAACAGACTTTTTGTCCGTGCTTAAAAAATGATTATCAGTCAACAACATAGAGTCGAGTCTTGCTATAATCATGCTTCAGCAACGACATTCACTGCCACGCGAAAGTTTTTAAAAAAATATTCTTAGCAATAGCAACGACAACAGTCATGCTGATGTGGGAGCTTAATCATGATTTCAAAGAGATTAAAAAATTGTTGTTCCCACAGACGACGTCAAACTTATAAAACAATTTTGATCGTCTCCTCCACGACTGGACCCTAGACAACGATTCCTAAATATCCACTAAACGTTGACAGCTTAGGGGAGGGCTCTCCGACATGTATTGGCGAGACAATGAAAACCATATTAGAAGCGATCGTCCCGAGCCCTCACAGGGATGGATCCAGATAGGATTCTCGATACGACCTACTATCGAATGATCAGTTGGCATAAGCTCATGATCTTTATGGAGTGTAATAAATACTTATAGTATCTTGTAGTCGAGAACAAAAGCACATGCCATATAAGAGGATGAAGTGAGACCTTTATGATAGGGTTTTTGGAGTGATGGGGAGCAAGCAGGATGTGAGATAAGAAGACAGCTCTCACTCAGGAGAGTATTTCGAGAGATATTGATAGGTTTGAGAGCCAAAATAGACCCCCTTTTGTTCAGGATCCTCCCTTGCTATTTAAAGTCTAAAAATTAGAATTGTTTTTTGCATGTTATCTCTTTTTTTTTGTATAAAGAACTCATTTATGTTGAATACATATATCATAAAATAAGGTAAGGGTCCCACAGCTTGAAGAGATTATTTATTTCCCAATCATTTTATTAATTTGGGTTCAAAATGAGTTTAATAGGTTTTTTTGAATATTTTAGACATAAAATTGGCGCTCAAGAGAATAAATATATAAATGTGTAATTTGAACTCGATCAATTATCTATTATGAGGTAATCACACAACAAATAGGCACATGAGGAACGAGTAGACGCAAGATTATTATATTCGAAATTTATTGTGTAAAGAGGTGATATCCATCCACTCTCCACCGCTGCTTGAGAGGCTTTAGTTCCTACCCCTTCAACAGTCTACAAGACTAAAGTGGTAGCCACCCTATCGCCTACCATCAATTGCTATTTATATATAAAGGGAAAATACTATTATATTAGATGTTATTTTACATTAGATTTTGCCCATGGTTAAAAGCCGATATCACCGCTTGCTTTTTATTTTTGATGATAAAATCCTTACAAATTATATTAATATACACATGAATTTGGTAAAAAACTTGTAGGTTGATCATCACAGAGTATATAGATGGTATTTCAAATCCAGCAAAAATTTCACGCAATGCCTCACCTTCTGGAAGAGCACAGACTAGAGAGGGTTGCGTCGCTGCGGGTAGAAAGAGTTGCATGTGTTATTTCTATAATGTATAATAATGAAATTGTCAGGCGTTATCTAGCGATGAAGAATAGTGAGAAAGTTAAATCCTCGCTTTGTTCTTGTTGCTTACTTGATTAGACTACTATAGGAACCTTTGCCGCTCATGATTCTTTACTCTTTTTATGTATTAAGAGACAGCACCTAGAAGAAGGTGATAGAGCCAATTGTGGGAAAATTACATTGCAGTATTCTAGTAATATGGTTCCTTTTACCAATTATAAAATAATTAATAGTACATTTAGCAGTGCACGATAAGTCTTTACCGATATAATGCTTTTATTGGTTTTTATTTGAGTTTAAGATATATCAACCCAATGACGGTCATCTACAGTGCGTATCTATTCTATTAAAACGTCGGAAGCAATTCTATTTGTTTCTCCGCAGATATAATGTTATGATCTCTTCTTTACAAAAAAAATATTACTTATGTCATTCCATGTGTTTATTTTCATATCACAACCTCACAAGCATCAAATTAATATTCTTGAATTCAAAATACACTAATTGTCACTTAAATGTAAAGCTTAATCATGCTTTCATTTGTCCTCAAAACATAACTGTTCTTGTTTTTTTGCATATTGCCTTTTTAGGAATGTAACGATCTAATTGTTTTTTTGTTTTTGGAATTGTAGAGAAAGAATAGTATTTTTTATAGACAAGTCTTGCCACCAAAGGAGTTTAACAGTTTATTCCTTTAGGGTTGGGAAATAGTAGGCGTAGAGGTATTGTTAGCATTTTAGCAACAACATTGGTCGCTCTAAAAATTGTCTCATATGACCCAAAATCTGAATACGAAACTAAAGCATTCGTTGAAATTTAGCACTTAAAAGTCTCATTGAGTACGCATAGATCCCCAAATTATATTATGAACCTACCTGGATTTAAGTTGTAAGCTCGACATCTTGTGTGACCATGTACCGTTATGCACAACGCATCTATAGTACCATTCTCAAAGTTTTTTAAAAATTTTCTTTCATCATACTGTCTTTATATATTTGAATTATTATATTTAGGAACGCCAACGAAAAAATAAAAAAATGATATGAACACAAACAGGCCACTACTCCACACCTATTGGGTCAAAAAAAGTATCACCAAGAGTGCATTTGAGAATACGATATTTGACACTAAGATATTGTGATATAATTAGGAGTCTTCTGTATTGGCATGTTTGATAGTTTTTATTTTTTTTAAAAAAACTTTGAATAATATGTATGGATTGATATTAGGAAGGGCCTCGATAAGAAAGCTAGCTTATTCATTAAAAACTCACAAGGACAATGATGGTACCCCTGTGAGCAAATGGTTCGGAAAAATGTAAGTATGTTTTCATTGTATTGTTAAATTAAAAATTTTCTTACGATTTTTTTTCTTTGCTACATATAATGATGTTCAACAAAGCTAACCGGTAAACTGCTACACTTTTGTCTTGTTACAGGCGTAGGTTGGATGAACTAATGTATGAGCAAAAACGCCTCCATCAACTTGAGTGGTCCACGCAAAGGGACCATTTTCTCGGGTCCCGATATGACCCAATGCTCCACACCAGTATTTATAGGCAAAGAACACTTGGATGAGTACTCCGACTGGAGTTAAATTTTAGGGCAGTACACCTACAGTATATTTGAAATCAGTCTTTGCGCAATGCACTTTCTGGTACCTGACATGATCCTCAACACGCTTGAATTTGGACAATTGATATTTAAAAGAATATTACATGGAAGAAACTTTTGCAAACCAAAACATTTGCTCCAGTTCGACATAGATGGCTTTCTTCACACTACTTACCTCTTATGAACATGACCATTCTAACACCTATATAATGAATTCAATTTTTCCTTTCTTATACTAGAGGTGAGTCTTAACGTAACTTCAGCATCGGAGAACCTGTTTGCCAACGGTAGGTTTTGCTAACATGTGCGGAGATGATGATGAAAGATGACAGATGAGGATGAGGGCGACTAATGTTCAGGTAATGCTAACTTTTCTATTCTTGCATTTGCACTTTATTAAATTGAGATTTGCATTTTAGACTCTCTGAATGCTATTGCAGTTCTTTTTTTTCCGGGAGTATCCCAAATTTCTAGAATGACCGTAACCACATTAATATTTAGCTTCCACGTTTTTCCATCTCATTAAAAAACCATGACAAAGTATATCAACACTAAATTTAGGTTTATGTATACGGGGGTGAGAAAAATGGTTTTTTGTACCCAACAACCAACAATCTACAATTTTTTTTTTTACCATACACCAAAACACCTACGCAAATGCTGGAAAGCAATGAGTAAGCATATTAATGTATTGATACCACGTTTGTAACATAACTAAAACTTTTCTCGATCCGATGTGCATTGTGACAGACTTTGACAAAGGATGAAACAAGACAGTCACAAAATCCTACATAAACTGAGATCTATAGCAGAAAAGGCTATGTAGTACTGTAAGTAGAAAATCAATCCGAACATTTATTAAAATATAGAGGAAAATAAAATCGATAGACCCAAAATTCCACTTAGCATAACATACACGGTTCCTAATGCGAAGATGAGATGAGAGTCCAACTCTATCCCACTAATCTTCACCAACACTTGACAAGATCATATCTCCCCTCAAAGTAAGTATTGAACAAGCAGTCCAGTAAGAAAACCAAAATTCCTTGAGAGAACAATATATTTCAGTCAAGACAAGCCCACACTTTAAAGCGGCAAAATATATAATATCAAACCCAGACCAGGTGATTAGAAAGAAAATATTTAATTACGATACATTTCCTCATCACTGCTCACCTGACATTTCAAAAATACAAACATACAGTTTGGATCACATCTGTTATTCCTTCCTTGCTCTTTGCAATTAAGATCAGGCCACATCCTAATCATCATGTGAAAGAAAATAAGTGCATCCATACAATTGACTCAGAAAGCAACCATGCGTTACAGGCCGAAGAATTAAGGAGATGCTCTTCAAAAAACTGACAATGATTCGGTTTCGCTACAATTATTCAATAACCCCTCATAATTCAAATCAGAGCATTTATAAGATTAAACTGAAAAACCCACATATTCACAAAGCAAAACGTATAATAACCTAAACAAATGCATTAGAGGAATCGAGGAAATAAGAATGATTAAACACAAAACATGGAGATATAAATTATACGCTATTGATTTTAGGCAGTAAAGAAGGGTATATAGGTGGGGGAAAAACAATCAAACCCTAAACCAATGCGTTGCGGCATTGGCTAGCTCTGACAGCCTTAGTCAGAATGTTCTCTTGCCGGCGCGTTGTGTCCGTAAGAGAGTATAAATTATGTGGAGAAATGACATGACAATTCATTAGTAGCAAAACTTCTTTTCATTTAATTTAATTGTAATTTATTATTAAAAGACTTAATTACGGTTGGACCAAAAAACAATGATTTATATAGGTCCTTTATCTCTTCAATTAATTTCTATGCTGGCGAGCAGTTGGCATCCAAAACAAATAGACTCAGAAAACTCCAAGAGCCGTAGCACACCTAATCCTGTGGCTTGCCTGTGTTCCTAGCTGGGCTTTCCCCCAGTGTTCTGCACGTGGGCTAGACACAATCTAATGAGCAGCATTGTTAAGAAGCCACTTATATCATATGGAGTTTATGTTACCACTTCTTCGCTGCAATTGATCTATTGGAGCAGCCCTACGGTCATACCTTGGGTTATTTATGTTATTTTATACACCACTTTTTGTATTTTTTTTCCTGTTTATCGGAAAAGTCCACATACCTTCCTTCAATACTACTATCCCAAATTGGTTTGACCTAACCTATATCTTTCCAAACTTTTAATTGTGACAATATGTAACCACCCCTCTTAGAATAATTAAAACAAATCAAATCACAAACAAACAAAAATAACATTCCTTTTTTTTTATTATTTTTTAAATATCTAACCAACTTACCTCCCAACTTTGGCCAGTAAATTCCAAGGAAATTTAAAATAAAATATTATAATGATTTTCTCGGTTAGAAATATTTATTCTTTTTATTTTTTTGAGTTCATATAAAATGTCATTTTTTGTGCTTATTAATAAAATTCCGTAGGGACGAAGTCCTTCTGTCTTCTTTTTGTTTATTATCATTAGGGTTTTGGACATCTGTGAATCACATTGGTCTCTTGGTAGTATTGTGGAACTTGGCGAGGAGCGATCTCTGTCAACAATGAATAAGTTATGGAGACTTGTACTATTTTTCAATTGGTGGTAGTTTGAGAGTGGTCAGTGACACTTATTTATGTGTGTGTGTGTGTTTTGTAATAGGTAGCTAGTTTTATGACAGACTTAAAGTTTATGTTTATGAGTTCTTCCATGTCAATTTTCATGTTTGTACTGCTAAACAATATGTGCCATATTAGTGATTATATTAACACGTTTAAAAAAAATTTGAGATTTATGTTAATATCTTAATGAGATGTCACATAAATAAAAAGTTTCTAATATTGGAAACTCAATTTCCTGCTGCTCTTAGCTTACGTAACAGTGCAACGACTGGCGCATAAACTTCTTTTCTATTCGAGGATAATTCTGTCTTCTTGGAGATGGTGGCTTGTCGACCGTCCTCTATCATTAGAAATAACTGAAAATTGCGTAATGCGACCATGGAATTCCATAAATCACTAGTGTTTTCTTATCGTCTGTTGTTTGTAATATACAGGTTTTTGTCACTTATGCGTACATTCCTACTTTTCCACGAAATAATCCACACAAACCTGGGTATGTCATATTGGCTACTCGTCAGTGACCTAAAGCACCATTTAATCAACGAGTGTGGTGGAGTGTCTTATGCAACTAAGTACTCTTCCCATCACTTATTCAATGAGTCGGTTACTTTCGCCACTCCTTTCCAATCTAATTCACGTGACTACGCAATCCATTATAAGAAGCCTGTAATGTTAATTGGTCTTCTTTAATGTGAAGTTTATTGAATAAATACTGCTATCCTTATTTTTTCTGTTTTCTGGGTCATTTACTCCATTTTTTTATTTTTTAAAAACTCTATTATATATCTACCAATCATGAGTTTTATATTTACCAACTTTTCTATAAATCTACATCTCTATAAGATACATTTTTAACAAAAATAAAAAATATAGAAAAAATAGTCATAAAAGAAAAAGTCACGAGCCTTCCAAGATAAAATAGATTAAGAAAATAGTCCGTCAGCAAATTCCCTTGTCTAATGTTGAGTATGGATCGCAAACCAATCGCCTAACACTTTTATGGACCAGCGTTGACAATTTCTGTTAAATATCAACGCAATTATAGAGAAGTGAATTAACCAATTGGCAGCACCATGCAAGATATCACTGGCAAAACTAGGATCAATCTTTTGTGAGTATTGTCCGCTTTACAAATAATGCTCGATCGGAGCTCCTTATTTTTCTTCATCAAGGTCAAAGACACCTTCACAACAGATCCAATTTCAAGTTGTTTTTCCTGTTATTGAGATTGCAGAATGACAAATGACAAAGATTCTTCTATTCAGCTCATCTCATAGGCCGTTTTGAAGAGGCCATAAGCCGTGAAATCAGATCGGATTATGCTACGTACCAGCCTATACCACCTAAGTATTCCCCAGCCGACTTATATATTCTAGCAACAACCGAGCTACATCACATAATAGACGGCCCCTTTATGATCGACGTCTAAATGTCCGAGTTCAGTTACTCTCTAGTCAAATGAGTTTTCTTAAATCTAAACAAAATTTAAATAGTTGACCTGGTCCACAAAAACCTCACAACACTACACCACTACTTCACACATAATCCCGCGGCTCTTATCATTGAGCTTTCTAGGGTTAAGGCAATACCGGACAAGCTCCACCCTACACCACCCGGAAAAATCGCAGGGAAAAT
>FXXK01004734.1:0-11908 GCA_900184695.1 Betula pendula | reverse complement strand
TTTTTCAAAGTCGTAGCTCACGGACAGACGTGTATAAGAATTACCAGCGGGGGGACAGAGTAGAGACATCATCGCTACTAAATAAATCTTATGGCAGGCCAGGGAGTGAGCTTTTGGGGGATTTTTGGCGGTTAGCCCATTTTCCCGGAGGTTTGGTGGGGCTCTGAACTCAAGCGGTGTTAGTTTTATGGAGTACGGTTGAAGAGATATCTTTAACAAGCGCTCTCTTCTTTGCAGCTCAACCCAGTTCAATAAGGAAGGTTCCATCCTCTTACACGACGACAACAGTGATCGCCGGAATCATTACGTTATCTTGAATTAATCGGGAGGGAGACATGAGAAACATTTGTCATTGTGGACCTCACATCCTTATGAAAGAGCCAATGCCCGATTTTTGGCCAGATTTGTTTGGAGAAGATTTAAGGTAATTCCTGTGCCATTGTTACGTAGCAGTCTCCCTTTTTTTGTTTTTGTTTTTTGCCTTATTGGAAATGATGCGGCTTAATTCACTTTTTTTGAACTCTGGCTGAATCCAAAGGACAAAATTAGAATTAGAACCAGATTTCGAGATTTAGTGTTTTGGGACTTAGAAATAAAAAAGAAAAAAAGGGAAAAGAAAGAGAACAGTAAGCGCATGGACAAGCTAGTACTTATTAGATATCATGAGATATCGATAAACAATATGTTGGTTGGTTTTCAATTGCTACATAGATCAGAATATATCCACAATACTTTGCAAGCATTCTTTCTTTTCTCATGATTTCTACTTGCGGACTTGGAGAATTTTATCTGGGTGCCTTTTAAGCTGAAAGACACATGGGCCCAAAACTTTTGGAATTGTTGTTCCAACCCTTTTGGGAGGAAAAATGATCCTCACCATGAAAAAATCATACTAACCAAATACGCTCTATTTCTTTGAAATGGGGTGGAGATTCGCAGGTCCTCTTGTTGGGAGGGTCTGGCCTAGTTCGATACTTCATTTCTTTTCTTATTATATAAAATAATAAAATATCAAAACATATCCGGCGAACAAATTTATTTCATTTTAGCTAAATATTATATTTTTTTATTTATTATTTTATTTTTTAATTAAAATATTTACATCCAATTCTTTATTTTAGCTACTTAATATTTACTATTTTATTTAAATATTATTTTTAATCATTTTTTTTATTGGGAGAGGGAGAGAGAATTTTGTTAAAAAATTTTAATACTTTTTTTTTTAAAAAAAAAAAAATGGCTGGAGTACGTGTGAACAGTGGTTCTCAAGGATGTTCTAAAAATAGTAGATAAATTACAGTAGATTTGGATTACTAACATTTAGATTTGGATTTACAAAATATTATTGGCTATCGGAACGGACGAGAATGCCTTTAAAAATAGTTGATAAATTAATAAATAAGACATCGATCCCCCCACTTAAATAATGAGGATTTGGATTATTTACTCAGACCTATACACTTGCTAATTATATTTACTTACAAATTTTAAGCTTTAAAGGGTGCAATACACCATTCAACATAGGGGAAGCACAAAGAGCCAATTAAAGCTGGAACACCAACTTCATCTAATTAACAGAAGTTAAAATAGGGAAAAATACATTGTTACCCCAAAATTTGATCACTTTTTCACTTTGCCTTTCTAATTTGGTTTAAAATGAATAATGACCATACGGATAGTTTTAAAAAATTCGCAGTATGATTCATCATAGTAATTTCCATTTGTCTCTTACGGATTGGGCTTCACGTGCATAGCATATGCGGGTTTTGGGATGAAAAACAGTTTAAAATGCTCCATTATCCTAATAATAATAATAAAAAGCTAATCATATCAAAAAAAATAATAAATAAAAAAGGGGGTCAAGGAGGGTGCCTCCACACCCCCCATTATGCCGGAATGAGAGGGGTCCAAATTTGGCAACCATTTGGCCAAGGCGGGTGGTCGAACCATCCTTCATTTATCAAACTGGGGTGGTAGACCTATGGCACGGTCACTCTGAAAAATTATTTTTTTTTTTTTCTTTAAACATACGTTACTCATTTTTTTTTCTAAAGGAATAATGAGGTTATTTTAAACTTCTTAACCCCCCCAAATTGCACGTGAGGGCCCATTTTTGGCCAGGAGAAGACGGAGAATCACTGAATGAATGGTCACCATTGCAATTTCTAAAGAGGATATTCATTTACTAGGGCATGGATGGTCATTATCTTATGCAATTACTCTTTTCCTTTTTCTTTTTATTTTTTTTTTGAAATTTTTCTCTCCACACTTCCATGAATATTCTTTGTTCATTTATTTATCAATCATTTTATTTTTTGACATCATAACAATATATATCATTGCCCCAGTAGGTATGCATAGAAAACACAAAATATTAAGTATCAGCATAATAAATTTATTTCAATCCACCCTTATTGTGGCGGATTAGAATTTTGGTT
Source organism: Betula pendula (assembly GCA_900184695.1). Taxonomy (NCBI): domain Eukaryota; kingdom Viridiplantae; phylum Streptophyta; class Magnoliopsida; order Fagales; family Betulaceae; genus Betula; species Betula pendula. The sequence goes on along the minus strand of FXXK01004734.1, from coordinate 9,470 downwards.
CAAGAACAACAAGATTAAAAAGATATTTGAAACAATTGATTATAAAATATTAATAATTATAATGCAACAAAAATCAACTAAACATTTATTTAATGATCATTTAAAAACATAGAAATGTAACTTGTAATTTTTTTTACATATTTATTTAGTTTTTTTTTCAACAACTTTTCATATTTGATATTTCAATATTCAACACTTAATACACTAGTATATTTTATGAAATTAAAAAATATTAAGAATGTCTATATAATTCATCAACACATTAACTATAAAAAAAAAAGAACAAAAAAAAGGGTAAAAAAATGGTGCGGTATTGTAGAGAGGATTTTTTGTTTCTTTTTATTTAAATAAAAAGATGAAAGGAAACAAGGAATCAAATAGAAAAAAAGTTATAATCTTTTTTAGGCGAGTCTATCATTCCAAACGGGCTATATTCCGGGGGAGGCACATTATATATGAATTTCGTGGAGAGGGGATGGGGGTATCAGATGTTTAACATAAAGTAATAATTTTTGTATGTGTGTTTTTTATTTTTATTTTTTCTTCTGCTCCTTGGAATAGCTTAAAGGTGCATGGAAGGCTATGTGTTCCCTGGGAGAGGAACAAGAAAAGGCACTGAAATTAGCGATAGAGTACATGGAAAAGATAGAGGAAGAGATCAAAGGGAAGAAGTTTTTCGGTGGGGAGAGCATCGGGTATTTGGACATTGCATTGGGGTGGATCTCTTACTGGCTGCCTGTTTGTGAGGAAGTTGGGTCCATGCAGATTTTGGACCCACTAACATTTCCTGCCTGTTGCAAAAATTTTCACATTCGAACCCTTCTGTCTAGATTTTGCCTGTTTAATTTAATAGAATTTTTTTTTTGTTCATGCATTTGTTAAAAAAAAAAAAAGGGGGAAAAATGCATTTTGACCCACCCAAGATATCTCACTTTTGTAATTTTCGCCTCCAAAGTTTAAAAAAGCTGGCGATACGTACCCCCTCAAAGTTTCAAAAATTCTTCCAATTATCGCGCAACTCCGACAAGTTTTTTCCGTCATCTTTGACGTGAGTTTAGATCACGTGGCGGCGCCACGTGGGGGGTTTGTATCGGAGTGAAAATGACTAAAAGCCCCTAATCAATTCAAAAATTAAAAAAAATAATAAAAAACTAATAAAAACTAGCGTGACCTTAGCACCCCCATTGGCCATCTTAGGAGTGGCCGGCCACCCCCATTTTGGCCCTCTGCGGGGTTGGCCGAACCACCCCCATGGGCCATGGGGGTGGCTCGCTCACCCCCATTGCCGGCAGATGGGGGTGGTTCGGCCACCCCCGGTGGCCAACATCGGGGCTGGCCGAGACACCACCAAACCCTATTGGGAGTGGTTCGGCCCACCCCATTTGGGCCGTTGGGCGGTGTCGAACCCCCCCATGATGCGCGGAATGGGGGTCTGGCTCAGTCACCCCATTCCAGCCATATGGGGTGGTTAGGCACCCAGAACCGCCCCCGTGGGCAATCGGGTGGCCCGAGCACCCAAACCTATTGGGGCGGTTTTGGGCGGCACCCCATTTGGGCCCTTAGGGGTGGGTCGGAACCACCCCACGGGGCCGATGGGGGTGGCTCGCCAACCCCTTCCGCCAAATGGGGATGGTCGGCCACCCCGTGGCCAAATCGTGGGTGGCCCGATCACCCCCAAACCCATTGGGGGCGTTTTCGGCCCCCCCATTTGTGCCTTTGGGGTGGTCGAACCCCCCCCACGGCCATGGGGGTGGCTCGGCCACCACATTCGGGCCCGTGTGGGGGTGGTTCGGCCACCGCCCAAGGGCCAAAATGGGGGTGGATCGACCGACCACCCCAAATGACCAATGGGTGGCTACGGCCACGCCAAATTTCTTTTTTTTTTTTATTCCTAATTTATATTTTTTTTAAAAAAAAACTAGTATCATATTTGGAAAAAGGGACCAAAATGCCTTAATTCGTCAGTGAAAAGACGGTTGAGAGGTGACGGAGAGTGCCGATATTGAAAATTATTTGAACTTGAGGGGTACATTGTCAATTTTTAAACTATTGGAAGCGCGGAATTACAAAAAGTGGTGATACTTTAGGGGGAAAATGCATTTCCCAAAAAAAAAAAAAAACAACAATGGCATGAATCAGGTTTAAAAAAAATTTGGCCCATCAGATTAGAAAACGGCAAAAACTAACGTAAGGGTTTAAACTTGAACAATTTTGCAAACATTTTGGGAGGTGCATTGGTGAGATTTTCGTACATTGAGGGGTAAATTGAAAAATCTCCTCAAACATTAAAGGGTTAAAGTGTAATTTTCTCTTTTATTTTATATATTACAAAACCCAACTTTGGAGGACAAAATTAGAAACTATTCCTTTGCCCCAGGATCAGCCAATGTTAAGGTTTTGGCGGGTTGAGCATCGTAGAATCAGACGGAGCCGGAACTTACTGGTTAAATCACCACTTATTATTAAAAGCTTGAGCTAAAGAAAAAAGTAAATTTATTATTTAAAATATTGTAGAGCACTCTCCTTCACATATGTGTTTTAAACTCGCTTTATATAAATGGAGGCTCACATGACTGAATATGTAATTAAAAGAGAAGTAATGTATGAAGTTAATGGTTTGAATTCATGGACTTTTTACTCTGGATTATCGGTGTTCAATCATCACTTATCTCAAAAACTTAAGCATTTAGAACAAGTAATTATGTTAACAATAACCATCATTTTGTTTTTTCTTAGAGTAGTGGTCGTGAATGCCTCAATGTTTTTTGTTGAAGCTTGACTATGCTGGCTACTATATCCTTTTTTTTCTTTTTTTTTGCGTGAACATACAATCTCTCTCAATTAGCGAGGTTCCGGTGGCTGCCCAACCAATTTTGTTTGGGGGACCGGGGATTGCAATCACGGCGAACCACCCCACATTCTAGACAGCGTACACGTTTGTTAAGACGTATTATCTCTGATAGAGCCAATTTTTATGTTTTTTTCTTAAATGGAGCGGGTTTAATCGGGCTCACGAAGGAAGCCTTGGATAATAAGAGAGGACATATGTTCATATTGAAAAAATTCCTTTTGGTATATATGAAGTTAATCTCTTTGGGGAGCATTAGTATTTATTCAGATTTTATTTAATGAGAATCGCCCCACTTAATTATCCCCCAAAGAAAAAAAAAAAAAATTGAGAATTTTGGCTGATATTTGGTATAGCACTATAGTTTGTTTTTTTTTTTTTAGGAAAATGCATTTTTACCCCCTTGAAATGTATACTCATTTTTGTAATTCGGCCCTCAAAAAGCTTAAAAGAGTGATAATGTACCCCCTCAAACTTATAAAAAATTTTCATGTGCTACTTCATCAAATTTTTCCGTATCTTTGAATGGATTTAGCATCATGTGCGCGGACACGTTGGGGTTTTGGGAGGTGAAAATGACCTAACATTGGCCCCTGATCAGAATTAAAAAAAAAAAAAAAAAAAGGGCGTGGCCGTAGGCACACCCGTTAGCTATGTTGGGGTGGCCAGCACACCCCCATTTTTGTCCTTAGGGGGTGGCAACCACCCCATGGGCCCATTGGGTGGTGGTCGGCCACCATTCCCGGCCAGATGGGGTGTTCAGCCACCCCCCATGCTAAAATGGGGGGTGGCCAGAACCACTCCAAACCCTTTGGGGTGTTTCGGCCACTCCCATTTTGGGGCCCTTGCGGGGTGGTTCGGCCACCCCGAACGCACCCCGCTTGGCAAATCAGGGGTGACCGAGCCACTAAACCCAGTTGTGGTGGTTTCAGCCACCCATTTTGGCGCTTGGTGGGTGGTCGACCACCCCATGGGCGCTGGAGGTGGCTCGCCACCTCATGGTTGTTGTTCTTTGGGCCCCCCCCGCCATGAACGTGGTTCGGCCACGCGCGAACACCCCCCTTGGCCAGAATCGGGGTGGCCCAAGCCACCCCAAACTCAGTTGGGGGTTGTTTCGCCACCCATTTGGGCCCCTTGAGGGTGGGTCGAACCACCCCCATTCACCAGGATGGGAGTGGTTCCGCGCCCCCCAAAACCACCCCGCGCGCAAGATCGGGGTGGCCGAGGCCCCCCCCGCATTTGGGCCGGTTGGGTGGTGGAATAACGAAAAACACCCCACGGGCATGGGGGGTGGATCGAACCTCAGCCCCACGCGGCCATGGGGTGGTCTCGCCACCACCAGTTCCGGGGCCCATGGGGTCGGTTCGGCCACCCCAAGGGCCAAAAAGGGGTGTGCGGCTGACCCCCAAATTGACCAATGGGTTTGCTTATGGCATCCAAAGTTTCCTTTTATTTTTTTATTTTTTATTTTTTTTTAAGTAGATATATTGGAAAAAACAAAATGCCCTTAATTCCGGCTCAGTGAAGCACGGTTCGAGAGTTTGACGGGGAGTGGCAAATTAAAATTTTTTAAAGTTTGAGGGTGCTACATTGTCACTTTATTAAATTTTGGAGGTCAAATTACAAAAATGATATTACTCTTGAGAGGCGCTAAATAATGTATTTTTTTCCTTGTTGGTTTAACGAGGGTAGAGTATTTCGGTATAGTTGAGAGAAACGATTATGTGAGCCTTGGGTAAAATTCTATTGTGAATGTGGAGCTTTTGGGCTCGCATTTCACAGTGGTGCTGGACGTAGATAGCGGGCAGTGATGGATCGTAAGCTCAGTTGCGCTTGTTTTAAGCCAGATTTGGATAACATTACACTATACCTACCCTTCCCCTTTGATTGCTGTAAATTTGGCTCAGTATAAGAAAAAAAAAGAAAAGAAAAGAAAAGCATTGTTAACCTAGTCCATCAATCATTAGATGACAGTGTTACATAGGATGTATGAAAGATGGAATTGCCAGCCTTGCCCAAATCTTTTAGCGGCTTTTGTAGATTATGTAATCAACCATCTGGAAGTAGCTATATGCTCACACTTAGGTCAGTCATGTCCCGCTATAAATAATTTTATTTTTTATTTTTTTTAAAAAAAACCCTGATTTGAGAGACGAACATTAGAAATTTTTTTTTTGGGTTGAATATCATGCTCACACTTACGAGTTAGATGCAGATTTGTTAACGCAACTCCAATTTTTCAACACTGCCGGCTCATGTTCTTTATTTATTGAATCGGCGGTTGCTTGGTGTTCAACTCAAGTATTCAACTTTCATTTCAATTTTTCTTGATTTTTCAAAAAAAAAAAGTTCAATAAAATTTTTTTACATTTTGAGTTGGATAGAAAGTTGGCATACATGAGGTAGGAACAGAGACTCTTTGATTTTACAAAGTAGGACTTTCTGCATCAAGAAGTACAGCAGCGAGGACAGGGCAATTGGCGAATGGACTGATGTCCGGTAGCAAAATCTTAGTTTTTTCTTCTACTCTTAACATCAATATTTTTTTATTACCTCTAATAAAATACTCACTAAAAAAATAAAAAATTTTCACTTTTTATACACAAAAAAGTTATACACATCCACTGTACTATTTTATATGCACATCAAAAGTCATGAATCTCCTAACCCCACAATCCCCTCCTTTGCCAAACACTATCTATAGAATACCAGCGGCGTGAAAGGAGTAGAGCATCCATCGGCTACTAAATTTAAAATCTTATGGCAGGCCAGGATGTGAAGCTTTTGGGATTTTGGGTTAGCCATTTCCCGGAGGTTGAGTGGGCTCTGAAACTCAAGGGTGTTGATCTATGAGTACGTTGAAGAAGATATCTTTAACAAGAGCTCTCTTCTCTTGCAGCTCAAACCCAGTTTCATAAAAAGGTTCCAGTCCTCGTACACGACGACAAGAGTGATTCGCCGATCATACGTTATCCTTGAATACATCGACGAGACATGGAAACATTGTCCATTGCTGCCTCAACATCCTATATGAAAGAGCCAATGCCCGATTTTGGGCCAGATTTGGAGAAGATAAGGTAATTCCTGTTGCCATTGTACGTAGCAGGTCTCCCTTTTTTGTTTTTGTTTTTCCTTAATTGAAAATGATGGGCTTAATTCCATTTTTTTGACTTCCTGTGATCCAAGGACAAAATTAGAATTAGAACCAGATTTCGAGATTAGTGTTTTTGAGTAGAAATAAAAACAGAGAAAAAAGAAGAAAGAGAAGAGATAGCGATGGCAAGCCTTGGATATTAGCTTAGATTATCATTAGAGATATCGATAAACAATTATGTGGTTGGTTTCAATGTACATAATCAGATAATCCCCAATACTTTTTACAAGCATATTTTCTTTCTCATGATTTCGTACTTTGGAGGACTTGAGAATTTTATCTGGTTGCCTTTTTTAGCTGAAAGGAACATGGGCCCGAACTTTGAGTTTTGGTTCCGATACTAGCTTTTGGGAGGACAAGAATGATCCTGCGCCTCAAATAAATCCAGCAATCAAATACGCCTCTATTTTCTTTGAAATGGTGAGATTTCGGGTCCTCCTTTTGAGGGTTGGCCTGCTTCGGATACTTCTTTCTTTTTATATAAAAAATTAATAAAATATCAAAACATTCCGCAGAACAAATTTATTTTTCATTTTAGCTAAATATCTTACATTTTCTTTATTTATTATTTATTTTTTTAAACATACTTTCATCGATTCTTTCATTTAGCTATTCAATATTATATTATTTCAGTTAAATATTATGTTTATCATTTTTTTTTATTTGAGAGAGAGGAGAATGGTTAAAAAATTAGGTATTTATTTTTATTTTTTTTAAGAAAATGGTGAGGTACGTGGTGACAGTGGTCTAAGGGATGATTCTAAAAATAGTTAGATAAATTACAGTAGATTTGATTACTAATTTGATTTGGATTAAAACATATTTTGGCTAGGAACGATCGAGAATGCTTTAAAAAATAGGTTGGATAACATAATAAAACAGAGCCTTCCATGCACTTCAAAAAAATGTTATTCCAAGGCGCAGAAGAAACAAAAATAAAAAATAATAAATTAAAAATTAAAAACACTCATAAAAATTATTTACTTTATGTAAAATGGTCCCCATCCCCTCACACATTCATATAATGCCCTACCCATGGGTTAACTACTTTTCTTTTTTTTTTTTCTTTCTCCAATTTAGTTTCCCCCTCTCGAACACACATACATAAAAATTATGAAAATTTTTACATTAATTACCTTTTTCTTTTTTAACAACTCTTTCATATTTGAATTTCTATATATTCATCAACACATTAACTAATATATATTTTAGAAATTAAAATATATTAAGAATGTCTATATATTCAATCAACACATTAACTTAAGAAAAAAAAAAAAACAAGTAAAAAGAATGGTGCGGTATTGGATAGAAGATTTTTTTATTTTTATTTTTTATATTAATAAAAAAAGAAAGAACAAGGAAATCAACATAGAAAATAAGTTATTAATCTTTTTAGGCGGCATCTCCAAACGGCTATACCACTTTGATTTGTTTGTTTTTTTTTTTTTTTTTTTAAGTTAAGTTTCGAAACATAAGACGGTGATAGGACAGACCTTAATATTAATTATGTGATTTTTTGGGAACAGGGGGCTGCTACTTGAAAAATGGAATAGGGAATAAATTTTTATAGTATGTGTTTCGGGAGGAGGGGAAATAAAATTGGAAAAAAAAAAAGAAACAAAAAAAAAAGGAATAGGATAAGTGAGTCTAACCAAAGGGGAAGGCATATATTAATGAATTGTTAGAGGGGGAATGGGGGACCAACTTTACATAGGAGTACCTTCCGGCGAGTTGGTTTATAATGGCGTTGTCGTTTGTCTTGAAGGCCACCCACTCGAATCCCTCATTTCCCGCCTTCTTAATCACGGCAAAGTTCTGCGGCACCGTCAGAAACTGATCCTCCCGAAGCTCCCCGTCAAATACGTTCTCTCCGTCGTCTCTCACCACCTGAATCCTGCCGCTACCCCTAATCCCAAATATCACGCTGTGGCTGTTCAAGTTGTAGTGCGGTGTGAAGATTGCATTCTGCACGTGTACAATATTTTCAACAAATCAATTAACCAAATTAAATTAAACTAAAAACGGACAGAAAAATGAAACACCATCTTCTCTTACCGTGTAGAGGACACCTCTCTTGGGGCTTCGTTCAGATTGCTGGTCCCAAAAATTTATACTTAATAAATTTTGAATTTAAGACCTATACCATGATATTTCTTAAAAAATTCAAACCTTAACCATTAGGTCAATCCTTTTTGGTTAGTTCTTAATAGTTAAATAATAGAGTAATAATACAAGTCACTTTTTTATATTTATATTGTGTTAATTAAAAGTGACATGACTTTTAAAAATCACTATTAGATCAAAAGTTAATAATCATCAATAATAAATTTAAGAGCAATGATACAAGTCACCCTCCATGTCTACCTTGTGTCAACCAAAAGTGATGTGGCTTTTAAAATCACCATTAGATCAAAAGTCAACAATCATTGATAATAAATTCAATGGTAATTTTAAAAGCCACATCACTTTTGGTTGACATAAGGTAGACATGGAGGGTGACATATATAATTACTCTAAATTTAATGGTGATTTTGAAAGCTACATCACTTTTGGTTGACACAAGGTAGATATAGTTGACACAAGGTAGATATGAAGGGTGACATATATAATTACTCTAAATTAATAATATAATATATAAGAGTAATGATACAAATCACTCTTTATGTTTATCTTGTGTCAACAAAAAATGATGTGGCTTTTAAAATCACCATTAGATCAAAAGTCAATAATCATCGATATTAAATTTAATAGTGATTTTAAAAGTCAAAAAACTTTTAATTAACATAAAATAAACATTGAAGGTGACATATATAATTACTTAATATATAATATATAATGCATAACACTAATTATTATATATGAAAAGGACTCCGTGTGTGATAAACGTAATCTTTTATTTTATTTTTTTTATTTTGGAGGTAGAGTATTCGGTATAGTTGAAGAATGATTATGGGCCTTGGGTAAAAATTGTTCTGGAATGTGGACTTTGGGCTCGCATTTCACATAGCGACGGAGTATTAGCCTAATATGGACGTAAGCACAGTCGTCACTTTGTCACTTGTTTTAAGCAGATTTATACATTAGCATTACCTAATCGACCAATCTTTTTTTTTTTTTTATCGATTCATACAGTTCATATACAATTATAAAATGAAATTGCAGCCTTGCCAATTCTTTTAAGCGTTTGTTTGTTTGTTTTTTTTTTTTTTGACAAACTTTTAAGCGGCTTTGTAGATTGTATAATCAACCATTGGAATGTAGTTATATGCTCACAACTAAAATTATAGCTTCAAGGAATTTAGTTATATGCTCACACTTACCTGTGCGCATAAATAATTTATTTTAGGAAAAATTATACTTTACTCTTTAATGTTTGACAGAATTTTTAATTTAGCCTCTAATGTTATAAAATTCACAATGCACCCCTAATGTTTGCGCAAAAATTCTTTCAATTCGAACCTTCTGTTA
>FXXK01004719.1:0-11659 GCA_900184695.1 Betula pendula | reverse complement strand
TTTATTTTCCTCTTTAGGGTTTTAAGTCCTATAGCTCCAATATTAAACTCTAGACTTAGACAATCTAAAACAACCTATCTCTCACAATAGCCCTTAGAGCAATACTGCCTCTGATTACCATGAACCTGTGGCGACCGATTTCATCACCTATTTTTTTTTTTTTTTTGAAACCGAATAGACACAGAGGCTTCATGTAAAAGCCCCAAACTCATTACTCCATAATCATTGAGCCATATCACATCAGAGTTAATAACAATACACGCAGCGGAATAAAACATAATACCGTGAGAGAATATAACCTGGAGCTACAGTAAACTATAACAACAAAGTTTATACAAAGACTATACAAAAAATAATGGCTAACCAAAAAGCCAATACGGCCTTAGCCAATTACATCAACCTGTTCATATAATACAACACGTTGTATGTAAAAAAAGCTAAGACTAACTGTGCTGAGCCTACACAAAATATACCCAAATGGGCGTAATCGCCTCCAGACATCATATCCCAAATATGCAGCCACTGGATCTTCATCAAGGATCCGCCGTACCTGCAACACAAGGATCATCTATGTATCATAGAGATCATCACATGATTAGACTAGGTGGAAGAAAATAAGTAAAGGGTGAGTCATACAGTTTCATAAAGAATGAAGACTCCCCGAGGGTTTTTCGCAATGAGCAAAAACTTTTATTTAATTAATCGCTTACAATATCAGCCACTCCCAATTTATCTAAAATATTATTATTTCATTTATCCAAACTCAGTGTGGCTGATGAAGTAAACAACACATTCATAAAGCAATTTAAAATCATTATATAACTGTAAATGTATGCATATGCTCCAAAATACGTTTGCGATACATATACATAGTAAAACATCGCATGCATATCTTGTACATATAATAAATTCATAGGACATCATATGCAATCCCCAGCTGTAAACGTATACATATACATACAGTTCTTCCCCTTTGAGAATCTTATGCAATACCCAGTACTCTAAGCATGCACATAACCTCTTAAACCAATAAAATACTTTGACATTCCTCATCTCATTCTTCATATACATACAAATACGCATCTAGGCCATGAAATCTCCTAAAACATAATACATATACACATCATTAAAAATAGAAGTCAATACATACTTAACAGTTCATCAATCTCATTCATTCATTATTCATTCTCATCATTCAACCACCGAGGCTTGCCCTCCTTTATTCATACATTTACATCCTTTTCATCTTTTTAGCACGAGGCTTGCCTCCCGAGAATTGTCCTCGAACTGATGCTGGGGACTTGTCAACACTCTTTTAATATATCATACAATTACATCTTTATCTTTTCAGCACCGAGGATTGCCCTCCGAGAATTGTCCTCGAACTGATGCTGGGACTTGTCCACTCCTTTTAATATATTCATACAATTACATCTTTTCAGCACCGAGGGCTTTGCCCTCCGGAATTGTCTCGAACTGATGCGGGACTTGTCCCACCTCTTCTTAATATATTATACAATACATCTTTTTCATCTTTTCAGCACCGAGGGCTTGCCTCCGAGAATTGTCTCGAACTGATGCTGGGGACTTGTCCCACTCATTTAATCTCTTATGCATTTCTTCTCACATATATCCATGCTGCATGCTCATAACTCATGTTATATAACACATCTCAACATGACATGCTTTCTCAACAATCATATGATGACAATTGAAAATCAAAATATCTCTCATCATTGTAAATCATCATCTCAAAATATCAAAGTAATCAAGTAATCAAATAAATCATAGCCTTTCTTCTCGTATCTTAAAACACTTTCAAAATTCACAACAACATGCCAATTATATCTCATCAAATATTCATAAACATTGAGAGTAACAAGTAATAATAAAACATTCTCAAACATAGGAATGGTCGACTTTTCCATAGCTTTAAACAATCTTTAAAGGGCATTTTTAAATTCTATTCTTTTTTCAACCTTGTTTAGCTCTTTGAAATATCTAAAATAACATTTATAAAATTCTTTGAAAACATAAAACGTATTTCGTCCTTCAGTGAGTAAAAGATTACTCACTTTAAGAGACGAGAAAGGATTCACCGATGACGGCAAACACGCGCTTGCTTAAAGCTAACTCTTTGTCGTTTTATAGAACTCACTGCAATTTAATTTAATCCAATCATTAGGCTAAGGTTATTTTAAACCTCATACCAACCATTCTTCATTTAACAAATTTTAAACCCAATTATCACTTATATTACTAGCTAGTAAATATAAAGTATATAAATAACTATTTATACTAGGTTTAAAAATATAATAATAAAAGAAAAAAAGGAATCCTAAAAAAAGATAAAACCGTTTAAAAACATGAATTTAAGAAACCATTTTAGGACTTCTACTCCACCTTGAAACAGCCTCTCCCTTCGCCACATATTGCCATGCACAACTCAATCTACCCATGATGCCCAACCCGCAAATTTCATTATTCAGTCCACAAACAATTTAAAAAGGACACACCGACAACTATATTAGCCATGGCAGAAAATTCCCTAATGAAAACCCAGCAAGTAAATCTCTCTCTCCAATCCAATTCAAAACCAGTTGCATATAATTGCATCAGAGCAACAACATTAATCACAAACCTAAACCCCAAAAGTCCAACACCATCATCCATCCTTTTCAAAAACATCCTACAAAATCCAGCCCTTGAATCACCAAAATTAACATCTATTAGGCTACCAAATCAGCCCATGAATCCATCATCAAGTCACCAAAAATTTAACATCAATCCAGACCACTAAAACAGCCCCATGAATCCATCATTAAAACAGCAACCAACAGGCCAACAAAACACACCTACACCCTATGGCTATTCTCCAAAATTTCAGCACCACCTTCAGCCAATATCATTCACAAAACAGCCACTTAATCAACTATCATAAATCAGCCCAACTAAAATACAAGTTAACTCCAAAATCAACACAACATACTCTCAAAATTCCATTCAATTTACACACATAACATGCTGTCAAACCACACCCCAAAAACAGCCCCAACATCATCCTAAAAACCAGCCAACAATCAACTTAATAAAATAGCCCAATCAAATATAATTAAACTCTCAAAATCAGCACACACATTACAAAATTTCATTAAGTCTACAGACACATATACTTGCTGCCAAACCATACCTAAAACAGCACCACAAATTCAACCCATAATCCAACCATTCATCCTAGCCAAAAATAGAACAAGAACAACCAACCAAAACCAATCTCATTTTTCCACCAAATTCTACAACCATTCAGCCATGCATTGATTCCCAAGTCTGACCAGCAGCAACACAATTTAAGTTATCAAAATTTCCAATCTAATAACTTCAAGTTAACATGCATGGCCAAAGGAAGAAAACTTTTCTCATCTAATAAATCAATTTTCGGACCTATGGAAACCCAAGCTATTTTATGTGATTTTCAAGTGATAAATCAGTGGTATATCAAAAAACAAAAGGAAAGATTAGGTACCATACCATTCTAGAAGACCCATGGCTGAATCCACTTCATCTTCTTCCTTGGACAGCAGCCTCATTCACGGCTCTCACGTCTCTTTCTTTTTTTTTTTTTTTTTTCCTTTTTATCACTTTTCCTTAACATATAAATATCTATACGGGCAAGCTGGGAGGAGTTCCCTTCTTTTCTGTTTCCTTTGGTTTTCTAATGAGAGCCAAAACAGCCCTATGGACAGCTGAACGTGAATAAGGCAGGGCAGATTTTTGGGTTCCAATTCTATTTTCTGCATGGTAAATCTTGGCATCACACGTTGCACAGCATGCAGTCCTTGCAATTACACGTGCACAGCTCTCCACTTAAAGATACAGCACACACTCCACTTCTCTAATTTTTTTTTTTGAACAGCACTCCTACATGCAGTCCACGTTAGGTCACAATACCTTCTCTTTTTTCAACATCTGGACAGCATCTCACGGCAGCAAGATTTCTCATGCAATGACTCACTGCGCAATAAGGGATCCATCACACGATTCCTCTTCTTTTTCCTTTCTGTTTTTTTTTTTTTTTTTGTTTCTCTCCTATTGCGGACGTGGTGAACGTCCAGCACAGCATTAAGTTTAAAATGAGTCGTGCATGGGCGAGTTTAATAAATGCTCATAATTGTTGACGTTTATATAGTTGGTATTTTTATGCAATCACATTGTCTAACGAGTTGCAATGTGACGTTGCAGAAAATCCCACCAAGAAGAGGACGACCTCCACTACGACATCGCCGCGATGAGTCGGTGAATAGTGGAGCTAGGAATGAAAATGTTCCTCCTCCTCCTCCGCCCGCTGAGCCGGGAGTGACTGAACTTGTAGCACAAACTAATCAACTCATTGCCACGGTTTTAGCTCGTCTACCACAGCCTCATGAACAAAGAGAAACGGTTGGCTGCACCTCAGCCAATTTCTTTCGCCATCATTATCCGACATTTAATGGTATAGTTGGAGCTATAGCAGCAGATAGCTGGCTCACAGGTATAAAAATGCTTATGCGGACTCTAAAATGCACCGATGAGCATATGGTTGAATATGCATCCCTTAAGCTCTCTAATGAAGCTGCATATTGGTGGTTATCAAAGTATGGTATGTTGATGGCTGAATTGGGCGAAAATGTCCCAATCACTTGGGAGAGATTTGAAAAAGAATTTAATGATCGATTCATTCCAAAAGAGCAAAGGGAAATGAGAGCTCGAGAATTCCTCACTTTAGTACAAGGCAATATGACCGTGGAGCAGTATGCCAACAAATTTCTGGAATTATCAAGATATGCACCCACTTTACTACCAAATGAAGAAACAAGAATGGAGAGGTTTAAATACGGCCTCAATGCAGGTGTTCGTGATCGCATTGCTTGTCTCAAGATTGCGACATTTACAGAAATGGTAGATACAGCCTCTATTGCTGAGAGAAGTATGAAAGAAGCAACTGCCGAGTATGCTCTTAAGAAGCGGTCAGCACCTCCACCAACCTATCCTACAAAAAGACAAGCTATCAGTGGGAGCAGTTCTGGGACTGCTGTGAGTAGAAATCCTCAGACTACCTATTCAAGTCAGAGACCCATATGTACAAAGTGCAGAAGACCACATTTTGGAGAATGCAGGATGGGAACCGGAGTATGTTTCAAGTGTGGCAAACCGGGTCACATTGCGAGAAATTGTCCCATGGAAGCTGTTGGGAATTATAGAACTCAAGGTACCGGATTTCAGTATAGGCAACCCGCCCAAGCTCAGGTTTACTCACTCACTCCTACAAATGCTGAAGCTGAAGCAGGCAATACTAATGTTGTCACAGGTATCATTTCTCTTTTTGGCCGCTTGGCTTGCACTTTATTTGATTCGGGTGCAACTCATTCCTTTATATCATCTTCATATGAAAAAAAAAAAAAAATTGTGTAAGTTGAGCATGAAACCACTAGAGCAAACATATGTGTGGCTACACCTATTGGCGATGCTATCACTGGTAAAAAGTATGTGGAAGATTGTCCAATTATTGTAGGAGATAAAACCTTGCCAGCGAAGTTAGCTGTGTTTGAAATGCTTGGATTCGATGTCATACTGGAGCATGTGATTGTTGTGGATAGACAAAGTCACCAAGTTGGGAACTGTCCCAAGGAAGCGTCAAAGGTAAGCGATAGTTAACAAGGCCAAGAGTATACATCTTTAGTATGAATTCATAAAGTCATATAAAAAAGAAGACTAAAGTAATGACATCGTCGGACAATTCTCGGAGGCAAGC
Source organism: Betula pendula (assembly GCA_900184695.1). Taxonomy (NCBI): domain Eukaryota; kingdom Viridiplantae; phylum Streptophyta; class Magnoliopsida; order Fagales; family Betulaceae; genus Betula; species Betula pendula. The sequence goes on along the minus strand of FXXK01004719.1, from coordinate 5,871 downwards.
CCTCGGGTGCTGAAAGGATGAAAAGATGTAATGTATGAATATATTAAAAGAGTGGGACAAGTCCCCAGACATCAGTTCGAGACCAATTTCTCGGAGGGCAGCCCTCGGTGCTGAAAAAGATGATAAAGAATGTATTGTGAGATATATAAAGAGTGGTACAAGTCCCCAGCATCAGTTCGAGACAGAATACTCGGAGGCCAATCCCTCCGGGCTGAAAATATGAAAAGATATTTATGAATAATTAAATATGGGCAAGTCCCAGCATCAGTTCGAGACACATTCTCGGAGGCAAGCCCTCGGTGCTGAAAAGATGAAAAGAGTAATTGTATGAATATATTAAAAGAGTGGGACAAGTCCCCAGATCAGTTCTGAGACATTCTCGGAGGGCAAGCCTCGGTGCTGAAAGATGAAAAGATGTAATTGTAGTGAATATATTCAAAGAGTGGGACAAAGTCCCCAGCACTCCAGTTCGAGACAATTCTCGGAGGGCAAGCCCTCGGTGCTGAAAGATGAAAAGATGTGAATTGTATGAATATATAAAAGAGTGGGACAATCCCCAGCATCAGTTCGAAGACCAATTCTCGGAGGCAGCCCTCGGTGCTGAAGAAGATGAATAAATATGTAATTGTATGAATATATTAAAAGAGTGGACAAATCCCCGCATCAGTTCGATGAGCATTCTCGGAGGGCAAGCCCCCTGGTGCTGAAAATATGAAAAGATTAATTGTAGAATATATTAAAAGATTGGGGACAAGTCCCAGCAATCATTCAGAGACAATTCTCGGAGGGCAAGCCTCGGTGCTGGAAAGATGAAAAGAGTAATTGTATGAATATATTAAAAGAGGTGGGACAAGTCCCGATCAGTTCGATGACAATTCTCGGAGGCAAGCCCTCGGTGCTGAAAAGATGAAAAGACGTGTGAATTGTATTGATACGATTAAATGAGTGACAAGTCCCCAGGCATCAGTTCGAGGACAATTCTCGGAGGGCAAAGCCCTCAGGTGCTGAAAAGATGAAAAGATTATTGTAGAATATATTAAAATGATGTGGGACTAAGTCACCCCGAGCATCAGTTCGAGACAAATTCTCGGAGGGCAAGCCCTCGGGTGCTGAAAAGATGAAAGATGTAAGTGTATGAATGGAGGGGAAGCCCTTCAGGTGTTGGAATATGTAATGTGAATGAATGGAGGATCAAGTCCTCGAAAAGTTATGTATGTAATGCGACAGATCTATAAGAAGGCTGGTTGGACAAGTCCAGAGGATGAGAATGAATATGAATGAGATGCATGAATGTCAAAGTATGTATTGCACGGTTATGTTTTAAGATGTGTATTATTATTATGTTTTATGAGATTTCGACTAGATGATTTGTTTGTATATGAGAATGAGATGATAAACGTTAAATATGTATTGCATCTGTTATGTTTTACCATGATTGTGTTATGTTATTATTGTTTAGAGATTTCATGCTAGGATGTATTTGTATGTTATATGAAAGAATGAGATGAAAACTGTCAAATTATGTATTGCACTTTATGTTTAATGATGTGTATATTATTATGTTTTAGGAGATTTCATGCCTAGATGTATTTGTATGTATATGAAGAATGAGATGATGAATGTCAAAGTATTATTGGTTTAAGAGGTATGTCATGCTAGATGTTATGGGTATTGCATAAGATTCTCAAAGGGGAAGAACTTATGTATACGTTTACAGCTGGATTGCCATATGATGTCCTATGAATTTATTATGTACAAGATATGCATGCGAATGTTTACTATGTATATGTATCAAACGTATTTTGGAGCATATGCATACATTTACAGTTATATAATGATTTAAATTGCTTATGAATGTGTTGTTTACTTCATCAGCCACACTGGATTTGATAAATGAAAAATAATATTTTTATAAATTGAGTGGCTGATATTGTAAGCGATTACATAAATAAAAGTTTGGCTCATTGCGAAAACCCTCGGGGAGTCTTCATTCTTTATGAACTGTTGACTCACCCTTTCTTATTTCTTCCCCTATGTAATCATGGATGATCTCTATGATTACATAGATGATCCTTGTGTTGCAGGTACGGCGGATCTTGATGAAGATCCAGTGGCTGCATAATTTGGGATATGAGTCTGAGGGCGATGTACGCCCATTGGGTATATTTCTATAGGCTCACACAGTGTAGTCTAGCTTTTTTACATCAACGTGTTGTATTATATGAACAGGTTGATGAATTGGCTAAGCGTATGTGGCTTTTTTTGTTCGCCATTATTTTGTTGTATAGTCTTTGTATAAAACTGTTGTATATAGTTTATGTCAGCTCCAGGTTATATTCTCTCACGTATTATTTTTATTCCGCTGACGTGTATGTATTAACTCTGATGTGATATGCTCAGATTATGAGTTAATGAGTGGGGCTTTATCATGAGCCTCTGTTTCTATTCGGTTTTCAAAAAAAAAAAAAAAATAAGGTGATGAAATCGGGTCGCCACAAGGTTATGGTAATCAGAGCATGTTTGCTCTAAGGGCTATTGTTAGAGATTAGCGTTGTTTAGATTGTCAATCTAGAGGTTAATAATTGGAGCTATAGGAACTTAAACCCTAAGAGAAAATAAAGACATTAGGATGATTGTAGATTGATTCATGGCAATATGTGAAGAGAGGCTTTAGGTGGAGTTAGAAGTCCTAAATGGTTTCTTAAATTCATGTTTTAAAAGGGTAGGTAATATAAGTGATAAGTGGGTATTAAAATTTGTTAAATGAATGAATGGTTGGTATGAGGTTTAAAAGTAACCTTAGCCTAATGATTGGATTAAATTAAATTGCAGTGAGTTCTATAAACGACAAGAGGAGTTTTAAGCAAGTGAGTGTGCCGTCATCGTGAATCCTTCTCGGTCTCTAAAGTGAGTAATCTTTTACTCACTGAGGACGAATACGTTTTATGTTTTTAAAGAATTTTATAAATGATCTTAGATATTTTAAAGATACTAAACAAGTTGAGAAATAATAGAATTTAATGTCTTTAAAGATTGTTTAAAGCTATGGAAAAGTCGAGCCATTCATATGTTTGAGAATGTTTTATTATTACCTGTTACTCTTAATGTTTTATGAATATTTGATGAGATATAATTGGTATTGTTGTTGTGATTTTGAAAGTGTTAAGATACGAAAGAAAGGCTATGATTTATTGATTACTTTGTTACTTTGATATTTGGAGATGATGATTTACAATGATTGATAAATGATTTTGATTTCAATTGATATCATATGATTGTTGAGAAAAGATGTCATGTTGAGATGTTTTATATAACATGAGTATGAGCATGAGCATGGATATATGTGAGAAGAAATGCATAAGAGATTAAATGAGTGGGACAAGTCCCCAGCATCATTCGACACATTTTGGGGGCAAGCCTCGGTGCTGAAAAGTGAATAAGTTTAATTGGTATGATAACTATTAAAATAGTGGGAGCACAGTCCCCAGATCCAGTTCGAGACAATTCTCGGAGGCAAGCCTCGTGTGAAAATGAAGATGTATTGTAGTGAATATACTTCAAAGAGTGGGACAAGTCCCCAGAAGCTCCAGTTCGAGACAATTCTCGGATGGGATACTACTAGGCCATCAACACTAAAAACAAAAAAACAAAATCATAATCCGCATCGAATCAGCTACATTACATCCTATGTAGTCATAAAAAACACCATGTCCATCATCAGTCACCCAAATATTTATCATTAAGGCACAAACATCTATTAAAACAGCCTAATACTATTCAGCTCCAAATCGCCACTTTCCAAAGTCATTTTCATTTCCAACTGCCAACTTGCTGCCAAACAATAAGTCAAACAGCACACAACCATTCCGAACTTTTCTTAATCGCCAAACATCAATTAGCAGGGTCAACCAAAATCAATACACTCCAAAAAATCGACAACCTAATTCTTCAAATTCAATTCAATTTCACAATCATGCTTGTTCAAAACAACCCCAAAACAGCACAAAATCCACCCCAACTCAATCCTAAGCAACAAAATCTAATAAAACCGCCATCAAATATACTTTACTCAAATCAGCCCAATCCAATTTTCACATGAATTAAGCATAATTCACCCAAAACTCTTCACTTCGCCTCGCAATTGTTTCGCCAAAAAGTCTGTCAGCTCTAAAAACACCATCTAGATTAATCATCAATTTCCAAATATCCCCAAAGCCAACCTTCAGGTTAAATTTGCATGGGAAAATTTTTCTTCAATGAATTCGATTTTGGACCTAAATGGAACCAAAAGTGTTTATGTGTTTTCAAGTGTTAAATCAGTGGGTATACATGAAAAATGTGAGGGGAAGGTTAGTAGATTACCATCCTAAGAAGACCAATCTGGCTGAAAAATCCAACTTCACGCTTCATTGGACCGCAACTAAAAAATCACGTCATCCCCCCGCAATCACGACGATTTCTCAGCACGGACATTTACCTCTCTCAAACCTGGCCAGCTCTCCCTCCCCTCCACCTCACACGGCAACGTTGCTGGAGTAGGACAGTAGGCAGGAATGTGGGTGAGTGAACGGGAAGAAAAGGAACGGAAAAACAGAAAGAGAAGGAGGATGGGGGGGCAGCAAACTTTTTACGCTTCCTTCCTATACCAAAGAGCAGTACGTACCCAAGGGTGGGAGACTCATATTGGTTCCTTGATTCTTTGTTTTCTTTTGTGGCCAAAAAAGCAGTAGTATAGCCGGAGGCAACCCCGTGAAATGAAGGCATAGGTTCTGGTTCCCATAAAAAAATTCTTTTTACTGCACAACAGAGAGTTACACGTTTTACCCTGCGGATGTAGTTACCGTTCAGCGTGCACGGCTTCTGGCGCTTAATGATACAGCACAACACTCCAATTCTCTGATTTTTTTGAGCGCACACCTCACTCCCGGATACGCTGCCCTCAAATGCGTAGTCTTCCCCTCCCTAGAGATTTGGCGCCTCCCTCACCTCCCCCTATAGCGTCTAATTAATCTCTATGCCTTCACCAAATAACTTCGACAGCCCCAACTCCAACATGCATTTCTCATGATGCTATCCCACATCGCAGGTTTTTACCCTTTTTTCTTTCCGCGTGGCGGACCTCTTCTTCTCTTTTTTTTTTTTTTTGTTGCTGCTGGACGTGAAGACCAGCTCATCATTTCTTTTTTCTTTTTTAATTCCATGCTGTCTTGGACGCCTTCATTTCAACGTGTAATAATATATGTTGTTTAATCACTATTGATGACTTTGACTTTTGATTTTCCTTATGACCAGCCAGGATTTATTTTTCTTAAGCTTATTATAAATTAATCACTACCCAAGTTTTAAACTCAAGACCATAAATTCAAACATCACATATATTTTTTCCAAATTATTTGACCCATCTTTAAATCTTCAATTTTCACCAAAGGTGTTCTTAGTCACTAATTTAAATCCTGGGGTAACACTTACTCTCCCCACCTTACTTGGAATTTCGCCCTCCTGAAATTTAGATGGAATATAAATGAAATCATAAACAGGGAAGTTATTACCCAATATTCGAGAATACTTCGACTTCATGCGCTGCTATCCCATGATTTATTGTCATTATATGTCGGTTAGTACTTAATCCAAAGTCTTTTATAGCGTAACCATCTCCCCAGATTGTTTTACGTTCTCAAAATCCTCCAATATCTCCAATAACCTATTACAAGGTTTTGTACAAATGCGCTAATCTAATCAGAGCTGAACTCGACCCCGACAGAATTATAACCTAAAACATCCATCTCTAAAATCCTTCACAGGTATTAAGGTTTTTCATTAAATGACGGTTGAGACATTACATCTTAATTTTCATATCAAATAACAACGTCT
>FXXK01004716.1:0-10430 GCA_900184695.1 Betula pendula | reverse complement strand
ATCAATGGCAGCTCAAATTGATCTCTAAATTTGAGAAATATTGAAAGAATTCAGTGTGTATTGGCCATAGCAGTTATCTTCGATCCTCGTTTCAAGCTTAACTTGTAAATACATTTATATGAGGCTTTATGGAGTTCTTGATCTAGAGAGTATTTGCAAGTTCGTGAGAAAATTCTCTCTATTTCGGAATATAATGGTTCTTCATCTATCACTCCAAGTCCATCAACCATAACTGTTGAAAAGATGTTCATTCCCAACAAGCTGGCAAGCATCTATGGAATTGAATGAAGGTAAAAATAATATGTTTATTTAATGATTTATATGATATTGTTAGTATATATATTTTTAAATTTTAATCACTTAGTAAATATGTACTAATTCTCTATTTTTCATGTAGGAGTATGATTTATTTGAAGGGGTGAATGTTACATCAGAAGGAGTCAATTAGAACTCTATTTGGATGAAAATAGGATGGCAAGAAATGCAGAATTTGACATTCTTTCATTTTGGAAAGGAAAATGAATTTTCGCTATCCTGAAGTAGCTGCTATGGCTCGTGACATTTTTGAGTATTCCAATTTCTACTGTTGCCTCAGAATCCACTTTTAGTGTTGTGTGGACGTGTGATTGATCAATATAGAAAGTTCACTTAAGCCTGAGTTGTTGAAGCTCTAGTTTGTACTAGAGATTGGTTATATGGAAAGCAAGGTAATATTAGTTATCTTTATACTTAATTTCTGTATTAACTTGTATTATTTTTTTACTATTACTGATAATGCTAATTTTTCCTTTAACTTTTTATCAAGAGTTAAAATAGAGTCCTTGTAGGATACACAACACATCAGGTGGAGAGGAAACTGAATCTTTTGCCGCGCAAAACGAGTGAAACTTATCCTAAGAGAATCGGCGCGCTCCGCATCTCATACTATTGACCGTGACATTCTAATGATATAGGCTGAAGCTAATCTGCCACCATAAGATCCCTCCTCTATGCTGAGGATTTCATTCTTCTGATTGGATCCCATCTCCTCAATTTAATATACATGCTATGATGTGTTGTTTAAAATTATATATTCATTGTGAACCTCTAAAACCTAGTAAGTTAGCCATGCACAACAACCATAATGAAACACCCAACATAGAGACATGCCTAGCATAAGGTTCTTATACGGATCTTCGCTCACAAGTTGTTCCTTCAAGCTCAAATAAATTGTGGAAATAGCAGGAAAGTACAAATTGGCTGTGGGATACTTGGTACCAGAAAATTCACATGTAGCATTATAAAAGCAAGCCAAAAAAGTACTGATATCATTCACCTGTTCCCACTCAAATGCAGTAGGACAATGCTTAAAGTTTGAATCAGTCATCTCTAAATAACCAAAAGCACGGCGAAAATGAATAGCACTCTCAAGCATAAGATATGTTGAATTCCATCTGGTTGGCACATCTTGCCTCAACCCTTTTTTATCATCCAATGACATTGCCTTCACAGCCTGAAGAAACTTCTGTTTTTTCACTTGTGATCCTCTAACATATTTAACACTATCACGAATCTTTTTTAGAGGAATCTCGATCTCTTGCAAACCATCTTGTACTATCAAATTCAGAGCTGAATCATTGGCAGCATTGTCCAATGTAATAGAAAAAATCTTGGCCTCAATCCCCCACTCTTGTAACAAATTATATATTTTTTCAAACAAAGAAATAACATTATGTGGTGGAGGCATAAATGAAAAGTTTAACACTCTTTTTTGTAAGACCCAATCTTTGTCAATAAAATGTGCTGTGAGGCACATGTACCCATCAGTTGTCAAAGAAGTCCACAAATCAGATGTTAAACAAATTCTCCCTCGATAAACATTTAACATAGATTTAACTATTTCTTTCTCCCTTAAATGCAACTTAATGACATCAGCCTTTGCAGTATTTCTAGAAATAACTGGTACATCACTACGCAAGTATTTCATTGTTTCTCTCACACCATCATATTCAACATACCGAAAAGGCAAGTCATGCTTAATAACAGAAGCAACCAACAATTCTCTAAATTTTTTCGGACAAAATTTAGAAGCACTTACTGACATAGATTTCTCATTTGCAGATATCAGCATCTGCCCAACATCACGAGTGCTATTCATCAGGCATTTCTTCATGTGAGTCCTTAGGTTTCCAGTTCCATAAGAACTTTCAGCAATATATTTAGCACCACATGCCTTGCATTTTGCCCGTAATTTCTTGTCAGGTTGACTCGCAGCAGGAAGGGCATCAAAATAATTCCAAACATCTGAAGTTTTTCTACGCTTCTGAACCTTCCTTTTGCCACTTTGAGCACTCTCAATACCAATAGAAGGTTCTTCTGTTGGATCTAATTCAATCAAATCATCGTCTTCTTTAACGAGATTTTCCAAAGATACTTCGTTACTCATCTACACAAATCATCATTCATCGAATCATCATTAGTAACTTAGTTCATGGATTATACAATACATAAAATTTAACGCAGTTTGAAATATTAATAATCTTACTTGATACATGTTTGGACACCGTTAACAAGTTAATGAAGCTCCCAAGTTCCCAACTCCCAAGTTCAAAGTTCAAACCCCAGCTTCACTTTCACTTTGGATAAATGTAAGATTAAAATTGTATCTAATAAAATATTTAAATGCAAAAGATAAAAGTATGCTGAGAAAAGATGAAAAACGTTGATATGATAAAGACCCAAACGACTAAACAACTTTAATAAATTTGAAACTAATAGCAAAAGACCCAAAAGACTAAACGACTTTAATAAATTTGAAACTAATAACAAAAGATAACATGATATTCTATTTCTGGATAGACATATTTACATTTTATCAAAGATTGACAGAGCTGGTAAAAAAATTATGGAATTTCAAATATACACCCGTCAGAGTCACGTGTAAGGAATATATACACGTAACAAATTCAACTTCAATATAGCCTAATGATAGATTCCATGATCACCTACCAATTCTCTGATCACAGAATTACAATATTAGGCGAAAAAGCAAACAAATTCCACTATAACTCTATAGGCTCTCTAGCATTTAAGTGATTAATTATTGTGTGCACGCAACTGTTCTTTTTTTTTCTTGAATATTATTACATGAATTTAGTGCATAATTAATTCCTCTGTCATTTAGGTTATGCTCCACACGCCAAGAAAACTTACTACATCTTATAATATACTAAATAAAACTTGTCAGCATTATCATTGACTAAAATAAACACCCAAACTCTACATGTATGAAAGCGGCTTTAAGCTTTTTATATCTTCTCATTTTCTTATAATATATTATCGAACAAGAAAGACACTTCAGAGTTCAGAAGAGTAAAACTTTGAGAACATTTTAATATTTGAAATGCAAAAAATTATTAAGAGCACCAATTATGGATTAATGACAAGTTATAATAGACAATTTTTTCATTTAAAGCCCAATTAGCCATCAACACAACAAAATAACAAAAGCCCAAATCTCAAATACAAACCCTAAATTCGGACCTCATCAAAAATTTCACAAATCATTGTATTTTAGAGCTTCAAATCTAATGGGTATAAAGAAAATCAGAAAAAAAAAAATGTTAGATTTTACCTTATAGCTTCACGTTCCTCCTGTTCTTCACGGCGTCCGGAGATCACTAGACACTAGCTACGCGTCCGGGAGAGAGAGGGAGATCTAGAGAGAGAGCGGGCGAGCGGCGTCCGTGGGAGCGAGGTGCTCGGCTACGGCGTCACTGGTGAAGTTCACGAAGGGTGCATCGGCAGCGTCGGCTACGGCGTCTGTCAGTGGGTCTTCTGTAGTTCTGTCATCTGTGGGTGAAAAATTGAAAATTGTGAATCGTGAAATGTGAATGACTGAATTGGCGTGAAACGGTGAAAGGGTGAATTTACTGTCAAAAACGGTGCGTCTTGAATCAGTTCAGCCTTCAGGTTTCATTTTTTTTTTTTTTTTTTGTACGTGTTACCGGGTCACCCGGCGGGTTGACCAGGCTGACCCGTAACTTGCCGGGTCATAAACGGGTCAACCCGTTTGACCCGGTAACCCGTTAAGCTCAACCCAAACCCGGAAAATTCGTTGTCGTGTTCGTGTCCGTTCCGGTCGTGTCAAAAATTGTCACCCCTACATGTAGGGGGAATGTTAAAGTGCTAATTAAATTTAACCCTTCCCGCAAGCTTAAGCTTTTGAGATAAGTTGTGATTTAAGACTTCTAAGAGTAGTTGATAGTTTTTTATTTGTAGACTCTGTTCTCAGGTAGAGAGCACCACCCATGCTCACCTTCACAAAAACAGCATTGGACCTACTTTTCCATAAATGGCACTTTCTCAGTTGTGAATTTGGAATGAATTGGAGAGTATCTGGTTATTGTATTTACAAGAGTAAAATGGTCCTTTCAAATGTGAGAGGACTATTTTGCCCTTGTAAATACAAGGATCGGCTCCTCTCCCATTCATTCGACTTGGAAAGGATCCTAGTCCCTCAATTATCTTATATCCTATTTTATGCTATATAATAATTACCCAAACCTTTATTTAGCACCAAAAAAAAATGAAAAACATATATGCCAGTAAATATTATCATATTCTACCCAATATGAAAGTTTAGAACAAAGACAACAAATAAGCTTCAAAACATAAACATCACATATAAGATAATAAGCTCATTACAAGTTCTCTTTTAGCTGTCCAATTAGCAGCTTCTCTTGGGGTGTACTCTTTTAGCTGTCCAATTAGCAACTTCTCTTGGGGTGTACTCTCTCATTCTTGAAGGGGATGCCATTACATCATTCTTACCATTCAAAGGCCGGATCTCTTCAAGGATTGGAACTTTGCTACCATTATTTCAGATATAAACCTTTTCTTGCTCTCTTTTCATAGCTGAAAAGTTAGTAAAGTCTCTAGAAATGTTAATGTTCGAGTACATGTGTTAGCTAGATGGGCCACTTCCAACAGTGTTTAGAAACATTTCCATTCTTTCTTCCATTCGGATCAACAATGGGAATGACCCCCTATGTAACCCTTTCCCCATTTGATTAGGAAAAAAAAAAGCTCATTACAAGTTCTCAAAACTAAAATGATATCAAATTCAACTGCATAATTAACCACCGATAGATTCAAGTGAAAATCAGACAAAATGAATTTGTCAAGAGCAGATGTTAGGAATTGTAATGTGATAAAGAAAAAAAAAATCAAAAACAAACACTGAAATCGTTAAGAAAAGATTGTGTGAAAAAGAACAAGAATTAAAAACAAAAAGATAGCTTTGAGGCGCATAAAATCACTTTCTTTAAGACGATATTTGCCCCCACTTGAAAAGAGTTTGCAACTAGATTGCTAGCAAATTGTCTCCAAAATACAATAAAGCTTAAAAATTCTACGAATAGCAATTTTGGAAAATTTTCACAATTTCCTTGAGAACTCTTAAAATTGAGAATGAAAAATTGAATCATAAAATCAGTAGAGGAATGTTATATTTATAAATATTGAAGGGGCACATGTAAAAAGTCATAACTTTTCATTTAAGAAAATTTCAGACATGTGCGGATGGCTTTATGGTAAAATGTGCCACTTTTACGAGTCCCCATAACCGTACTTATGCGGTTGAACTTTTTACTAAAAGAAAAGACTAAGGACATGTTTGGTACGCGGAATGGCTATTCCAAGGAATAGCCTTTATTAAGAAAGGAATGAGTGTAGTGCATTAAGCTTGAAATAACTATTTCGATAGCCATGATGAAATGGTTATTCCTTCAATTGAAGGAATGACCATTCCTTTTAAATTTAAGAGGAATGACTATTTCTTCAATTAAAGGAATAACCATTCCATCATGGCTATAAGAATAGTTATTACAATACTAATTCATTACACTCATTCATTTCTTACTAAGGGCTATTCCAAGGAATAGTCATTCCGCATACCAAACATAACCTAAAAAATGGACGAATCCGCATGCCAGGGGTTTACAACCTCTTCCCCGTAGTTCAGTTAAAAATACTTTAACCATTAACCAACTCAACCACACTTTTAATATTACAATCTAACAATTATTTATAACAGAAGATAGACTCGGTTTGATGCTTAAAATCAAGAATAAAGCCAACTACAAAAATATAATATAAATTGACATGATGGGTAGAACTTCGATGAGCCAAATGAGAAAATAATCATGCAATACACCTCTCAATCCGCCTAAGTTCTTTTGTGACATCCACCATCGTCGGCCTTATTTCTGGATCTTTATCATAGCATATGAGAGCAAGCTGCAGCACAACTTGCAATTGTTGCTCCACACCAACTACTCCTTCCCCTGCCAAGATCGCAGGATCCACAAACTCATTTAAATTAGCACTGTTTCTCAAATAATCCATCAAATTCGAGTGGTTTTCAAGAGAAGAATCCCCCAACTTTTCAAATGCTAATCCACATAGACCGGAATAATTTTGTCCAGTTAAAAGCTCTAATGAAACCATACCGAAGCTATAGACATCAGTTTTCTCTTTTACCGCGCTCGTATAGAAAATGCTAAGGCACAGGAATTACCCAAGTCCCGATCACCGGATCAATTACCACGTGAGTTTCACCCTCGGGAATTGAAACGGAAAGTGAAAAATTTGTGAGTTTGGGAACATCATGCTGGTCTAAGAAGATACTTTGTTGTCTTATATCTATATGGATGATAGGTCTGGAGAATACAGTGTGGATATATGCAATTGCATGAGCAATTATCTTGCAATCTTTAACCTGCTCTGCTACACCATAGGCGTGCCTTGTCATCCAGAGATATAAATTCAATCGGCAAGGACTCCATTTTGAGCATATTGAAATAAAACAAACATGACAATGCATAGAATCCAGAATATGCGACGAATTAACCCTTTGCAAAAGACTAATTTTTTATTTTTCATCATTTAATACGGTTTGTCATATATTTTTTTTTTTTTTTGTAATTATTATTATTATTATTATTATTATTATTATTTTATCTTTGTCCCTATGTTGACAATTGCAGTTACAGAGCTCCCGGTGGTGTTTCTTCGTGTAGTCAATGCCGGTGGGTAAGCGTATTCGAATACAAATAGTAGGTGAGACTGAAACACTGGGTATATATGCGTATTCGAATAGATAAGAGTTTAAAGAGAAAATTAAAGGGCTAATAAAGAGGTGGAGACATGACAGGGCTAATAGTATAGTATTGCCAAGGGAAAAGGTCAAAATAGAAAGCTCAATTTACCAAGCAGGCAAGCATCACATTAGCTTTGGAATAACGTATATAATGCCACATCATTTAAAGCATTCACAATCCAAAAGTTAATCGCCCCAAATGGATAGCGTCAAATTGATTATTTCCAGTTTTTATAAGGATATATGAAACTCCATGATACTGATTTTTTCAGTAGCTTTATCAGATTTAATTTAAATGATCAACTTCAACACAATTTTTTGGAGCAAGCAAAACCTGGGAGACAAAAATGTGTCGGAACATGACTGAAATCCATTCCAAAACCATCTCATCATTTATTCGTTCATGTTCAACAGCTTCCCACCGTCCTCATCTGTTTGAATTCTAAGCTTTTGCACTAGCAGCCACAAAACATACGAGTTTCAGAAACTAGGTGTTAGAATATAGAGGTTTTTAAATATATTTACGTTTGATATTTTCTTTATCAATATATATTTTAATCATATATAGTGGTTGATTGTAGTTAAAACTCTAAGGCCTATGTTTTGCTGTTATTCAATTTGATACGTTTACAATACAAATTATAATGCCCCTTTTCATAGGGAAAATGTGGTAAATGGATTCAATACAATATTACAATCAACCAACTATGGTAAATAAATTGGTAAGAATACAAACATAACATAGAAACTCTATACTCTAACAATGAGACCATACCTTCGGAGTCAGGGGTGGAAATGAGCAGGCATGCAGCTGAGAATCTGAGATGGCGTGGCAGTGACGCGAGGAGCTCAAGATGAGGGGTTTGAAGTCGGATCTAGCTAGGAGAGAAATCATAAAAATGACACTTTCTCACTTATTTATATCCTATTTATGCTATATAATAATTACCAATACTTTATTTAGCTAGCAGCAAAAAGGAAAACATATATGCCATTTAAAAAAAAAAAAAAACATATATGCCATTAAAAATCATCAGATTCTCACCCAGTATATGAAAGTTTAGAATCAAATAAAAATAGCCGGCTTCAAAACATAACATCAAACAAAAATGAATGATCACAAGTTCTAAAAACTAAAATGATATCAAATTCAACTGCATAATTAACTTTTTTTTTCTTCTATGAAAAAGATATAGACAATTGAAAATTACAAAACGAATCAACTAAAAGCCATTGTAAATTTAAGTAAAACTCAGACAGAATAAAGATGTCAAGGGCAAACAGACTCAAATTTCAAGCGAAAGGCTCAATCAAAAATAAATTGACGCCTGATGGGCAGAAGAACTTAGATGGCCAAACGAGAAAATAATCATTGTGATGGACCTCTCAATGCGCCGGAGTTCTTTTGTAACATCAACCATCGTCGGCCTTATCTCTGGATTGAACTCTACGCATGTGGACCAAGTTGCCGCACAGCTATCCAATTGCTGCTCCACACCAGCTCCTCCTTCCTCTGCCAGGATTGCAGAATCGACAATCTCATTTATAGCATGGTTTTTTGCAAAAGATGGTAAATCAATTATCTTTGGTACTAACATCTTCGGCACTAAAATCATTCGGCATTAAAATCTTCGGAATAAATCTTCGGCAAAATACTTAGTCGAACGTCCAGTTAAAAGCTCTAATAGAACGTATACCAAAGCTATAAACATCAGTTTTCTCTTATTACTGTACCCGTACGTGACATAACTAGGCATAGGTAACCAAAAGTCCCACACACCGATTCTTCACCTGAGTTTCACCCTCGGGAATTGTAACGGAAAGTTGAAAAATTTGTAAGTTTGGAACATCATGCTGTTAAGAAAGAGTATTTACCGGTTTTATATCTCTTATGGCATGATGGGTCTAGAAAATGCAGTGTGGATATATGCAATTGTATGGCAATCTGTCTTGCAATCCTTAACCCTGCTCTGCCACACCATTGGCGTGCCTGGTCGTCGAGAGGTATAAAATTCGATCGGAAAGGACTCCATTTTGAGCATATCAAACCTAAAAGTCGGAAATGAGTTCTCGAGACAGCATCCTACCAGTTTTAGAACATTTTTGTGAGCGCTCATCTTTGCAGAAATACCCATATTCGTTAGGACCTCCGAGGCGGCGTGTACTTGTTCGCAACATTCATGTTAATGGAGAGTATTCGCCTTCAAAAGAACCCTTGTAAGATTTTATACTTGCCAATCTTCATGTAGAATAAGCGAGGATCAAAGCTATTCGTTACCAAGATAGCTGTTGATAGGAGAAGGTACGGATGGGAATAGCCTGCCCATTACAAGACCGAACCAGCTTCTCCAATACAAGGCCTCCATTCTTTAGAAATGCTCTCTTTTTCTTCTCTCTTCCCTCTCTCTTTTCCTCTCTCTTTTTCCAACCAGGAACCATTTCTTCAGTGGCATGCTTCCCTTCTCTAAAAAGGTTTCTTCTCTCTGTCTCCCAGTCTCAACGGCTTGAAATCTGTGGCCTAACTTTAATCCTAGTATATATTTCCCCTACGGTCCACAAAAGTAGAGGGAAGTTTTTGTGGAAGTAAGGGGAGCCTTCCCTCATCAACCGGTTACACGCGGAAAGTCGGTCCTAACTCCACAATGACAAATGCTCCCTCTCTTATCCACGAAAGTATAGAAGGAAATTTCGTGAAAAGTTGGATCGGGGTCAATGGTCATAGTGCGAGTCCGCTGTCGGCTGATAATGTAGGGAAAATTTTGATATCAATCTGAAAATGTAGGAGGAAATTTGGACTTTGTAGCACAGACTGTGTGGTGGTAAGCTTTATCTCGGCCGCCATTGGACTTTGATTCCGGCTTGAAAATTCAATCCAACAAACAATTTAGGTCTGGAACCGTCAGGCCTGTAATTTAAGCCCAAGCCTGCCAACTTAGGATGGTTTTCGCCCCAGAAGTAATGATCAGTTCGGCCTTGTTTTTTCGTGAGGTTCTTTTCTTCTTCTTCTGTTTTTATTTTTTTCTTTTGTGGGCTGAGATTTTGCGTATTGTGAGTTCCGAGCTCCGATAGGGGGTGGCATAAACAGACCGTGGTTCCCAAACTTTGTCTCACAACTCACAAGCCCACCGTACCAAGGATTCCCATGCGTTAACTTTTACCATGGGTGAAGCAGCATGATATTCCATGTAGAATTTAAAAAGCATGCAATAAGCATCTGTACCTTGCCATTTTGCCTGGCCCCCACCCAGATACTCTTTGTTTCTTTCTTATTTTCTTTCATCTCTCTCTT
>FXXK01004694.1:0-11053 GCA_900184695.1 Betula pendula | reverse complement strand
GTATATATATGTATATAGAACTATACTAATTATAGTCAATATTCTCTAATTAAGGCCCCCAATTAATAAATATTAATGAAATTATTTTTCATAAAAAAAATATTTAAAGCCCTAATTATAGTCGATATTCTCTAATTAAGGCCCCCAATTAATAATATTAATGAAGATTTATTCCATAAAAAAAAATATTTAATGCATAATTATACTCAATATTTTCTAATTAATGCCCCAAATTATGATAAAATTGATAACATTAAATAAGGGCATCAAATAATAGCTTTTGTCTACACGCGTTTAAAAATATAGCATTTATGATTGGAGTCCAACATTCAAAATAAAATAGAAAAAAAAAATTAAATGTTAAGAATATGGAAAGTCTCTAAATATTTTAATTAATTACGAACTTCTCTCTTTATAAGTTTTCATTTTCTTTCTCTATTTATCTATTCAAGTCTTATTCAAATTTGAATTATTCTCTTATTCTCCAATTTCTTTTTTTTTTTTTTTTAGTGAGAATCTGTTAAATTTCATTAATAATAAATCAGGAGCATAAAGCTCTTACAATAGAAGCTTAAACCGCAGATTAAACATAGCACAAACGCTATGAAATTACACAGCCATAGACTGGACAAAAGCATCTAACAATTAAAGAACTGTCTATGACTACAACCACCACTAACCTAAGAACAACTCCAGAAAAGGAGCAGATCTGCTCAGCAGACTAGATTTAAGATTAGATCGGAACATGATTAGCCCGAAACGCACTCCTTTATTCCAGGCCGTGAGAGTTATTCTCCCACACCCAAATCTACACTCCTCGACCCTAAAGGGCAGGAGACACACATCCTTGATCCAAGACCTAGGACAACAGACAAAATACAAGAAAATTAAAGAAAACAGAAAATAAATGCAAAAAAATAAATCCACAAAGCAGATCTACCGACTGAAGGCCGAGCGGAGGGTGGTGCCGAGGTGAGGTGGTGGAATTCTTCCAAAGTTTACAGATCTAGTTTTGAAAAACCAGATTTAAAAACTCGAAAGAAGTAGATCCGGGCTGTGAGCATCAAGATGAGGTCGAGACCGGCCACCACGTGATGGAAGGGGAGTCGATAAAGTTGCTTGTGGAGAGATAAGCCTCCAAAGAGGAGGAAAGGCCACCAAAAGAGCGGTTGCTGCCTACGAGAGGCAAGAAGAGAAGGGGAGAGGAGGGGTGGAAAGGAGGAGGGGAGCGAGGTATCCGCGTCCTCCGCCAAAACATCGGGAGCGTTATTTTTCTCTCCAATCTGCTATTATGACTCTAACTTTATGGGTCATAGTATATAGATATATAAACTATATTTTATGCATATATAAGAGACACTTTACCTACACAAACCAAATAATAAATAAATTATCATTTTCTTAATTTTGATGATATTAATCTGTTATGTTATACAAATTCTATTATTGAAAATAAAAAATGTTGAATTATTGATTTGTGAGTAATAAAAATCATAAAGTGGTAGTATATATAACCTTCTATTAATATACATACCTTAAATTTATATAAGCCTAACAATTATTAGTTAGCTAACATTGCTATGTTTTTCTTGAAATAATTATTCGATTTGTATTCATTGAATCATGAAAGTAATAGGCAGTGCGTTCTAACGAAACAATGATCATCAAATTACTATTGAAATTCTTCCAACAATATCATCATGGGTTGAAGTATATTTATTAACTGTTAATATCAAATGATAAACTACTTGCTTATAAACCTATGTAATTACTTAGTAATAACTAGTAAATTGAATGAGTATATATAACAAGTGATTAATATATTAAGTTATAAACTATAGAGATGATAGGATAATATTGTATTTAATAACTATTTAATCTTATGATATAAAAAAACAAACACATTGTGGGATTCTAATCAACTAATCACTAATTTGGAATATATGGGAATCACATTGTCTTATAATCTAATCATTATTATTATGTATGTATTATTACTATATTTTATAATAGAGGTCATTATTACGTAGTATTCCGCCATACATTGGAATTACATGAATTAAGGAACTATATATTGTATTCGTATAGAATTATATACTTATGTAAATTGTGTGACGTTATATGGTTATAATATTAATATCTATAACTTTTGAATTATGAATCATATCATCATGATATGGAGATTATCTATATAGATAAGATGTATGATTATTATATATCATACTTATCTTAACTCATAAATATCTTAATGATAATACTTAGATGAGATCATATGAGCTAAGTATTATCATATGATTGATCAGTAATGATCTCACAACTTCATATGATCTTAAATCTTAGATAATGTGATAAAAGATTATATAGAATATCTACTCAATAATACTTAAAATCATGTTCATATTCATTATGATAATGAGTATAATGATTCAATTGGATAATATAAACATAATATTAAGTAGCCTACTATACAATATAATAATATTTTAATTGTATTATTAATATACACTATTTATAGTCTATAAACAATACGTATACTCATAGTACTAATATATATATATTATACGTATAGGGCATATCTTAACGAGCTAACGAGTCAAGTCGAAGCCTTAAACGAGCTAGGCTCGCGATCCCTAAACGAGTCGGGCGAGCCGGTTCGGTCGAGCCTGAAACGAGCTAGGCCTCGCGAGCCCCTATCGGGTTTTGTTGGGCGAGTCGGGTATGTATCACTAACTAATCAGGCGGGTTTGTATAGTAATAAGTGAGTTTGTACAGTACCGATCTCGAGTTCGGGCCGAGTTTAATCGGGCGGGTATCGGGTAGACTGTCGGAAAGACTGGCTCGTTTACAGCCCTAAGCATTACTATGAGATGAACATGGCCAATTTCCCACATGGGCAAGAAAAGCACAATTCATACCATCATTAACCTTCTTCCAATTACGAAATCCTTCAGTAGTAAATGTATTAGCTTCAAACCGTCCAATTTTTTTTTTTACTAAAAGGATAGCAGGGTAAACAATAAGCAGCATCTTTTTCAGAAGAGTATTCTAACCACGAAAATATCGTATACTAAGATGATTGAAATCTCCGATGATTTCTTTTTTTAATTTCCTAAAAACGGATATCTAGAACTATTAGAAGGAATGAATCTATATGGACCATATTTAAGATAAGTATGTCTAATTTCATCTTGTTGATTAACATGATATTTCCATATTGGAGGACATAACCTTGGATCTCTTCGAAGAGTTGAAATGTCGATTAACTTAACTTCTTGATATTCAATTCTTGACATCTTAGAAGCAACTTGCTCAAGAGTTGAAGTTTGAGAATTAGATGCCGATGAAGACATTTTAGAATTTGAATCAACATTTCTTTTCTTAAAAAATGCATCAATTATTTTTTATTTGCCCATGATGTAATTTAAGATTTGTCGGAAACCTGAAAATTTATTTATTAATTTTAAGACTTTTCACACTAAAGTTTAAACAAACAACTTAACAATTCATGGCTAAAGTCTAATGGCACATACTTTAATGATATTCTAATATTAGCATATTTCGATAGCTATTAATCTAACAAATCAACAAAAAATGTCTTAATAAAAAGAACAATCAATAACAAATAAAATACATGCAACTTAATTCTATGTCACTCACAAATTAACTCTCAGTTTCAAGCCTTCACAGAATCACACAAACGGCAAACGGCAAACTACAATCAAGAAAAAAGCCTCAAATTTGAAAAAATCTACAATTACATTGCACCTCTAACGTGCACACCGCACCTCTTACAAATTACAATGCACCTCTTACAATTACATTGAAAGCCTTACATTAGGATTACATTATTAATTAATGAATGAAGCCAGTATGGCAGTACCCATAGTCCAACACTCAAAACACAATTTTCAACCAAGCATTTGATCAAACACTTGGTAGGCTCAAAATATAAATAGACTTTTTTTTTTTTTCTTAATGGAAGGTGATAGATTGTTTTGTTAGAATCTAGGAGGGAATCTAATAATGACATTTGTTTTTCTTGATAGTTTTGAGTGTCATTTATAATTCATATTGGGATATTCCCAATTTTATAAACAAATTATCTAAAGGCACATAAAAAATCTTATTCAAAATCCTATTTAAGAAACCTCTACTTTAATAAAAACCCAAAATCTCATTCCAAAGATTATGGAACAAAGTTTCCTGCTTTTGGGACCAAAAAAACAGACATGCAACCAATTGAATCAAATACCACCCAACAAATTTTGCTTTAACCAGAAATTTCAAACTGACTTTTTTATTCCACCAAATTTTGCTTTAAGCACAAATTTTCATGCAAGAACTTCGCTTGGCAACTATACTCCCCCCGTTTTACAGTAGATTAAAACTTACGAATGACATGTAGTTTAATGAAAAATAAATAAACATAACAATCTTCCTAACATGCCCAAGATCAAGTGACAAATGAAATTGCAGAGTAATTCTGTAACGCCCAAGAATTTTATTTAAGGGTTAAAAATTATCTTAAAAGTCAACGGTAAAAAGGTAATTAAAAGTAAAAAAAATAAACACTTCGAAAATGGCTTAAAAAGTAAAAAATTTACCTTAGGCGTTTTGACGGTGGTATTGTCGTTCGGACAATCGTTACCCAGAATGGATCGTCTATAGCCCCGTCTGCAACGATCCAGACGAACCTAGCTACTATTCAGTTAGTAGCGTTCGTTCGCAAGGTCGTCCAGACGGGCTCATCTAGTGAGTTTCGTCCGCAGGTTGTCCGCAACGTCGTCTGAACGGGCTTGGCTGTTGTTTAGTCAGTAGGGACTGTCCGCACCTCGTCTGTAGCATGGTCCGGATGAACCATGTGCACTGTTGTCCGGATGGATCATTTAATAATCCGGACAGTGGCACTGTTCACCCGACTATTTGTAGCTGGGACGCGATTTTTAATTTATTTTTTGATTTTTCTTCTTTTTCCCCGCTATTTTCTCTCTTCTCTTTCATAGGGTTTATACCCAAACCTTGGGTATTAATCTCTAAGAGCTTCCAAATACATTTCTAACACCGGAAACAAGATTCTCGGGTAGAAACCTACTTCCACTGATCGATTCGAGGTAAAATTCTCGATATCCCAACTACTCAATATTAAGCTATATTCTTGAATGTATGGCTTATGAATGATTGTTTCCTTAGGATTCTTGTTGGGTTTTACTCTACATTAATCGGGTTGAAATTTCGCGGTGCACAACTTTAGATTCTTCAAGTTTTGAGGTAAAAGTCCAAAATTCTAGATTTTTCCATAGCGAATATTATAGAGTTTTATGGCGTCTAACCCTAATAATCCACTACGGATTAATTATATAGATTGTTTAAATGCTATTTGAAACCCTCAAATCCTATGGGTTGCTTATAGCCACATTGATACTTGTGTTTTCAAGTATCTTAGTTATTGGGTATTTGAGTTTGAATTAGAGTGTGTGGAGTTATTGATGTTATAACAATGTAAATATGCAACAGGCATTGCTTGAGTTTGAATTAGAGTGTGTGGAGTTATTGATGTTATAACAATGTAAATATGCAACATGCATTGCTAGAGCATTGGACTAGAAGTTAATTCAACAAGTGGAATTAGTAAGTATTTACACTTACTGAGAGTGATACATACCTTAAAGTGTTTTATATTTTGTTTTCAATGTTTAGTAGATGTTGTACTTGCTAAACAAAATAAATGTTTTTAAGAGATTTTGAAGAAACAATATAATGGTTTAAAAGACGAACCGATGATATTTTATGTTAAAATGTGATTTATACTTTCGATTATCTTCTTGAGAATTTATGATGATTTGATGAGTAGTTGATGATGAGTTTTGATGTCTTATTGATGTTTTATGATCATGGCGAAATTCATTGTCATGTTAAATTTTTATGATGCTTTATTGATTTTGATATTGAGAAAAGAAAGTATGATTAAATGTTTACATAAAGATTTGATGAGTTTATGATGTTTTATTGAAAGTGGTATTGAGGAGTGGATTATGGCTCAAGTATTTACATAATGATTATGAGCATATGTATGAAAGGTATGAGGTAAAAGATGCATATGAATCTTGGTCACAAGGGTAAAGAATTATGAACATACGCTAGTGCATTGCATGATAATTTACATGATGATTTTATAATTGATTTATGAGATATGTTATATAATGATTTATTGGACTTGTTATAGACATATTAGTATGCATATGAGGTTTCATAGACAAGCACATATGTATAATCTTACGGCTAGATGCATATGTGATTTATATTTTATTGTTTAGATATGCTTATATGCTTGTGTTTTCACCCACAGGAAAATTGATACTTATATATGAGTGTAGCTAAGTTATATACTATATTTATAACATTGATGAGCACGTATGTGTATTAGTACAGGCGGGAGACTAAAACGTACATATATGTACTAAGCTATTTTTATATTTCAGATGTTTTATGACTACATGTGTTTACTTCATCAGCTGCTTATGTTTAAAAATAAATGTCATACATTTAGTAACTGTTATTATAAACTCATGTAACTAACACTTTGGTTCTTTACGAAAATTCGGTGAATTTTTATTCATTGAAACTGTAGACTCACTCATTTTTCTTTTCGCCTATGTAATCATGGATAATCTCTATGGTTACATAGATATTGATGCAGGTATTGAGAGCTTAGACGATGATCCCATAGCCTACTATCTCGGCTATTATGACTGACGTCGTAGGACTTAGATATTTTGTATAGACTTGTTAGCTAGTTTATTCTTTTATATATGGTTGTGATGTGTTTACAAACATTATTTTGTATATTGGCTTGTGTCGCATGTGACACAATTGTATAGTCATTCTTTTGTATATTCACAATGTAAATTATTAATCATTAGAATTTTTATTGTCAGCTCTATATGTATTGATTACTCCATTGGTATATAAATGCTTCTGCTCAGTTTATATATAATGTGATATGTGACTCTAATGTAATAGATGTATATCTCATGATACGTTGTGAGATACATGTATAACAGGTGTTTCTATCACCCTGTGAGGATCGGTCCGGTTCATGGTTACTGTATGTTTTCAAAAAAAAAAAATAGTTACAGTGTAATTATGAATCGGGTCGTCACAAATTCCAAACACATTAACCCACCTAAGAGTATGTTTGGAAGATTGTTATGTTTATTTGTTTCATCAAAATATGTGTCATTTTGTAAACTTTCATTTATTGTAGGACACATGGAGCAACTAATATGCATAGAACAGAATGAAACATATTTTGCATTTAGAATTTATATTAATCATATCCTATTGCATTCTGTGTTTGTTTGACTCTTTGAGTTTCTAAAAGAGGAAGGAAATCCTTTTTTCAAATCTAATTATGCTGATTTGTTATCAGATTGTAAATGTCCTTCAAATTTTATCTCCTACACACCCACAATGGTGAGATTTGTTTTTTGTAATTCGATGTATTGATCTTGAGCATAAATCAATCTTAGTTTTATGATGATTGAATCGTAGCCGTTGATTCAAATGAAGGACTGAAGGAGCGTGCAATTAATAACATTGTAGGCATTCGTTTAAGTTTATTTTTTATTTTATTTTTTTTAAAAAAAAAAAACGTATGGGTCAAATTCGCCCCACTATACGAGTTTCCAAATCCCAACTGTCTAAGTTTTAAATTTTTAACCAATACAAAACACATCGTTTTGACACTTTCATTTAAATTTAATTATAATTAATTTCTTAGACCTTGTATAATAATTATAAAAATTAAACTGTTAAATATTAAAATGTTATATGTTTAATTTTAAATAATTAACCAATAAATATGTTATATAATATGTACTTATATTGTTATAATTTTCTTTTGAATCATATTGTTATATATAATAGTGACATGTTGACTAATAAATACATTAACATATATTAGTAAATACCAAATTGTAAAACAATAAAATATTAATATGTTAATTAGTTAATTTATTACCATATGTTACATAATATGTTAATTATGTGATTATAATTTATATTTATAGCTTTATTTGTCTAATTGAATAATTATAAAATGCTTGGAGACTTTCCAACTTCTTAGGTCTTAGCATTTAATATTGTTTCTCATTTTAATTTGTTTTCATTCTTTGCCTAATTGACTTTTTTCAATAATGAAATATTCATCTTCTTAAGCTCTTAGCATTTAATGCAATACTCAAGAATAGTAATGCTAATCACTTAATTTGTATACTATAATACTACAAAGTCCAAATACAATATGCATTTGTACAGTTTGTGTGACATCATGTGGTTACAAAGTCTAAACACATATGATCTAATAACTACATATAATATTACATCTTAGATCACAATGTTAGATTATTTATAATCATATGGTCTTATCTTATGTATGATGCATCAAGTGATAATATATACTTAGAGATTTTATTGTCTTACATCATATGTTCATGTGACCTAATTCTAATAATAATACATATGATATGAATCATATGATCATATAATTTGTTATTTGTATACTCCAAAGTTCTAACACATTACTAATTCTATTGTTAATTATTTAAATACTCATAGTAATATTTCTTTTAGCATATAATTTAAATTATATATTTGTATAATATTTATTACATTTTACATTTAATTATATACTTATAAGTTTCTAACATTTAATACATAACATACATTATTTAACATACTTATAACTTATAACATAAATTATTATATATACATTAATTTATAATATATAAATATATAACAAAAAAATGCATATATATATAGTATAGAGCCAAGTGTTCTTAGAGAGATATATTTAGATTACTATTTAGGATTGCTATCTTTACTAGTCATTTCACAAAAGCAAACTGCGTTGGTCAATGTAAGGCCGTTGGTTTAGCCCGCGTTGCCAGGAGAGCGTTTAGGGTGGTCAAGGCAATGGTCTCATAAGAGTTTCTGCGTTTTGCTTGAGTTAAAAAAAACAAGTTTGAATGCTTAATCATAGTTATCTTTTTAGGAATTCTTCCTATAGATCTCATATGTCTACCCAAGTGATACGGTGAATAATGAAGAAATAAATATAATGAATGTTGAAAGTGTGACGACCCGATTCATAATTACCCTGTAGCTAATATTTTTTTTTTGAAAACATACAGTAACCATGAACCGGATCTATCGCCACAGGGTGATAGAAAACACCTGCTATACCTGTATCTCACAACGTATCATGAGAATACACAATACATCAGAGTCATATATCAACTCACTATAAACTGAGCGGAAGCATTTATAATCAAAGGGAGTAATCAAAACACCTGTAGAGCTGACAATAAACATACTACGGATTAAAGGTTTACATGTGATTATACAAAAGAATGGCTATACACAGTGTGTCACAGGCGACACCAGCCATATATACAAAAATACAGTTGTGAATACATCATCACAACATCAAAAGAATAGACTAACTAAAGTGTCTATACAAAATATACCAAGTCCCACGACATCAGTCGTAATAGCCGAGGTAGTAGGCTATGGGATCATCATCTAAACTCTCTGTACCTGCCCAATATCTATGTAACCATGAGATCATCCATGATTACATAGGCGGAAAGGAAAATGAGTGAGTCAACAGATTCAATGGATAAAAGTCCACTGAGTTTTTCGTAAAGAACCGAAGTGTTGGTTACACTAGTTTACAATAACAGCTACTAAGAACATGGCATTTTATTTTGAAAAATAAAGCAGCTGATGAAGTAAACACATGTGGTCATAAAACATCAGAATAATATAATAGATGGCACATACATGTACGTTCCAGTCTCCCGCCTGTACTAGCACACATACGTACTCAACTATGTTATAATTATATCATATAACTTGGCTACACTCATATACAAGTATCCCTTCCCCTATGGGTGAAAACACAAGCATATAAGCATGTCCAAGCAATTAAACGTAAATCACATATGCACGCTAGACATAAAAGTATACATCGGTTCTTGCCCGTGGCGAACTCGTAAGCATACAATCACATATGTCTATAAGGAAGATCAATAAATCATCATATGCAACTAGCCGTAAAAATATACATATGGACTTGCCATACAACCCCATATGCATACTAATACGTCTATGAAAAATCCACATAAATCACATCACAAATCATCATATAAATACAACATGG
Organism: Betula pendula; assembly: GCA_900184695.1. NCBI lineage: Eukaryota > Viridiplantae > Streptophyta > Magnoliopsida > Fagales > Betulaceae > Betula > Betula pendula. The sequence goes on along the minus strand of FXXK01004694.1, from coordinate 831 downwards.
TATGCAATGCACTGACACACGAGTACAGGTCTCGTAGCCTAGCACACGAGTACGGGACCCTCGTGGCACGGTCTCAATATCCTGACACACGAGTACAAAATCCTCGTGGCCTAGCACATGAGTACGGACCCCCATGGCATGGTCTCAATATCCTGACACACGAGTACAAATCCTCGTGGCCTAGCACATGAGTACGGACCCCCATGGCATGGTCTCAATATCCTGACACCGAGTACAAATCCTCGTGGCCTAGCACATGAGTACGGACCCCCATGGCACGGTCTCAATATTGACTTTATGCTCATCATACACATGCTCTTTGATAACAATCACAACATTTGTCATTATTCTTTTCCAATACACAAAGCTCAATAAGACATCATGAAACTTAATCAAATCAATCTTTTGCCATATATCGTTTCTCGAATATCAATAGCAAATCAAATACCAAAACTCACGTATCAATATATTTATCCACCATAGTCATAAATCACAACAAATCATCAAAACTCATCATCAATCACTTATCAAACCATCATAAATCTCAAGAAGGTAAGCGAAGCACAAATCACATATTGTCACAAGATATCATCGGTTCACTTTTAAATCATTATATTGTTTCTTCGAAATCTCATAAAAGCATTTGTTTTGTTTAGCAAGTACTACATCTGCTAAACTTTGAAAACAAAGCATGAAAACACTTTAAGGTGTGTATCATTCTCAGTAAGTATAAATACTTACCCTTTTTCCGCTTTGTTGAATTTAATTCCTAGCCCAATGCTCTAGCAATGCCCGCTGCATGATACATTGCTACAACATCAATACCTTACG
>FXXK01004651.1:0-13933 GCA_900184695.1 Betula pendula | reverse complement strand
TTCGGACGAAAAATTAGTTAAAGTTCATCATGAAACAGAGAGGTCTTTATTGTCCTTTAGATTTATGACTACCTTAATCTTATTCACCATGATTTTATCGCTTTAGGCACCATATAATTATAATTCTATAGATTAGTTTATTTACTAAGCTCTAATGATGTGCACCCTAATCATTATTAACATTTAACAATTTCTATCAGAGTAGTATAGGGAAATCATGACTATGAAAATATAGGATTGAATACAAGCCACAAACAACTCTACCGTATTTAATAAAATATATAAAGGAAAGGCTGAGCCTAATTGCTCTACCATGCCAGCTAGTAAAATCATGAGCAGATGTCCAGCTAAAATATTGGCTATCATACGCACTCTAAGGGTGATGGGACGAATTGCCATTCTGATAACCTCAATTACTAAAAGTAAACAAACTATAGCTAGGGGAGCTCCTTCTGGAATGAGATGTGCTATGTTGTTTTTAGGGTTGTTAAATCATGAAAAAATGTTAAATGAAATCCAAAGTGTCAAACCCAGTCAAAACACCATTGAAATTTGGGAAGATAAAGGAAAATTAAAAGAGTTCACAGATATCAAATTAATCGAGATAAACATGAAGAAAACAGAGCAAGTTATTAAATAGGAGCCCTGCCTAAGACGAGAGGGGATAAAAGAAGATACTATATTTAGTAGTGCTTTAGTGGAATAATTAAAGACCAGTTGGGACGAAGAGACCACATTGAATCTCTTAGCGAATATAAAAATAATTAACAGGGCAGTAGTAAAAGCCGCTCTGGTAAATCATAAGTCAAATCTAGAGAATAGTCTTATCAACTTAAAAGTTAAGATACAAATCATATTCAACTTAAAAAGCTGAAACCTTTTTTTAGGTTATTAACTATGTAATTATAACCTGTTTTTCTAGAAATTCTTAATAAAATCCTTGAAGGACACGGCCTCCATCAAAATCGGTATAAATCTATGATTCGCTCCACAGATCTCTGAACATTGTCCAAAAAATAAGCCAGATCGTTTTCTTGAAAAACAAAATTGATTCATTCGCCCTGGAACAGCATCTATTTTCACTCCGAATCTTGGGATAGTTCAAGAATGAATAACATCTGCAGAGGAAACTAAAAAACGGATAGGGATAAATGTGGGCACCACCAAGCGATTGTCCACCTCTACCAACCGCAAATAGTCAGAACCTACCTCTATGTAAGAATCAAAATAAGCGTTTAGGTCTTTAAAGAAGTACCTTCAGTACCATTGGTGTCCCATGATGTTTAAAGTTAAACCACAAAATAAGCAAGTGTCTAGTATATACAAAGAGTTAAGGGAAGGTATTACGATAAAAACTAAGAGAACGAAGGGAGTCACCGTTCATACTCTCTCCAGCTGATGTCTTTCCAAAAAGTTCAGTCTGAAATGGGAAGAGTAAAATGAGTAAACTATGGAAATTAAGACTACTGCTAGGACCGAAGTTAAAAATATCATCACGTAATCGTGAATAGTGACTACCACCTCCATTAAAAATGTAGTTGGGGAATGAAAAAATAATCTGTTTCAAGTTATCAGTACTGAGAAGAAAGTTTCTTTATTTGAGGTATGAACTCAATAGCTTATATAGCTTATCTCGGTGTACAAGGATTTATAGTAAGGGAGGGGTAGGCTCAATGGTTTGTAGTAACTACTCTTTATAGATGTAATTTCCATTAAATCTACTTTGTTTCGACTTGTTCTATTCTAGAAATGGCGGGCGATATGTGCATGGAATAGAGCTTTATACATTGCAAAACTTTAATTATTGAAATTATTCTCAAGTTCTATTTATCTTTAGGTGATATTAAAGACCCAATTAAAAATTATATTGTAATCCACTTCTTCGTCTATATGTCCTTTGTCTTGATCTGTTTTACAACTTTAAGTTTGTAAGAATTAACATATTCCAGCTCTTTCAAACGATGATATAAGAGGTCTTTATATACGCACATTAAATCGTGGGTTGTCTATTCTAGTTGCAGATCCCCCTGCTAAGCTTTTCCACCGCCATTGTATTTAGATTTTTCTTATTTAGTTACTATCTTTATTGTTTTTAAAAGGGTATCTAATCCTTGTATTATTTTCTAAAGTTTTGACTTATAATTTCTTCTAAGGATTTAACCCCTCTTTTAGTATCTCAGCTTACTTACTCTAATAGTTTTTCTGCTTCTAGCAGTATAACCGCGGCGGCTGGCACTATCTTAGCCAGATCTTACCCAATCAAAACCTTATTTGTTAAAATTTTAGGAATTCCATTACTTTCTCTCTTGATTTTCCTATCTTTCATTTGAATTGTTCAATTTTTACCTTTTTGAAGGACAAAACTTAACTCAGCCACGCTAAGGTTTACCTTGGTCTATAGGTTTTTACTTTTTTCCGTGTCTAACTTTATAAAAAGTTTTCTTAAAATGGCAGATTAATATGCAAGAAATTTAAGATTTCTTTATAGCCTTTGGCTTTTTAAGAGAAGAAAAAGAAATATTGCAAATATCTCACTCCACTTTCTTCTAAGACTATAATTTAAAGCTTTGAAGGCTATTAGTTTGATTAACTTAAAGTCTTTTCTTCAAAATTATGCAGCTGGTTTCCCTACTAAGAATTTACAATTCTTTATAACTACATCTCTAGATGTTAAGAGTTAAAATGCACGTAAAGTAAATTAAAGAAAATACCTTCCTCAAAAAAATGTAAGGTTCTTCAGCAGGAAGTGATCCTATTTTCATTAGGAGCAGAAATCTAGTAATTAGGGCCCAAAAATTGATGTAACGCAAAGATGAGAACTTAGTACTGAAACACAAGTTAAAAATTGGCATAATGTAAAAAATAGCTACTGATAAACCCAGAGCTAACACTCCTGCTGATTTACTAGGTAGAGATCGTAAGATAGCGTAAGAAGACAGGAAATATCATTCTGGCTGGATATGCGCAGGAGTCTGCATAGAGTTTGCTGGTACATTATTTACTGCATCTCCCAAGATGTAAGGCGTGTAGAATGAGACTATTAAAAATAAAATTATAACAATTAAAATAAAAGACAGGTCCTTTACAGAGAAAAAGGGGTGGAAATATATTTTATCTACATTTCTGTTCAGGCCTATACTGTTCCTAGAGCCTTGCTGGTGTAAGAACACTAAGTGTACAATAACTAAAAAAGATAGGATGAAAGGAAGTAAGAAGTGAAGAGAGTAAAATCGAGTTAAAGTAGGGGCTCCTACTGCGAATCCACCCCAAATTCAATACACTAAATCTGAACCTACTACTGGAACAATAGAGAATAGGTTAGTAATTACCGCCACTGCTCAATAAGATATTTGTCCTCAAGGTAGGACGTAGCCTAAGAACGAGATAGCCATTAACATAATCATGATAGTCACACCAGAGGTCCAAACGTTTTTATGTACACCCCTTAGATAGAACATCCCTCGAAACAGATGAAGATAAATGAAAACAAAGAATATTGAGGCTCCGTTCATATGAACAAATCGGATAACTCAACCCCCTCAAACCTCTCGTATGATTTCTACAACAGATCTAAATCTTTCCTCTGAAAATGATGTATAGTGGAAAGTAAGAAACAATCCGGTTAAAATTTGTACCCCTAGGCATAAGCCTAGGGTGGACCCGAAGTTTCAAAAGTAAGTTATCGAAGAAGGAGAAGGTAGATCTCATAAAGATGAGTTTACCTGTTTAACCAAATTTTCTTCTTGCCGAAAAATTTTAATAGTTGAATTTTATGTGTAAAGAATTTACAAGATTCTTTGATTTTCAACCTTTATTAATAGTGTCATTTTAGTTTAACTGAACATTTTCTTGTGGAGAAAAAGGACATATGGCAGTCAAAGAAACTTTTAATCGGAAATTAGAAGTTTCCACTTGTTTCTTTCAAATACGGTATCTCGGAATCGGGTAGGACCTCTCCGATAAGTCTTTATCTAGTATAGCAAGATATATGCGTGAAATTTAGAATTTCAAGATGGTCCAATCCTGCTAGTAATCTATCCTTCGGTAATCTCAGTTTCAATAATGGCACTCAAGTTTATTTTAATAATTGTTCCAGCTCTGATTAGAGTGGCTTTCATCACCTTATTAGAGCGTAAAATTCTAGGGATTGTAGGATCCCGCCCCGGGCCAAATAAGACTTCGTTTTATGGGATTCTCCAGCCTATTTCTGACGCTTTAAAACTCTCTAATAAGCAGTGCAACAGAATAAGAAACAAAGCACACTTTTTCTACTATTTGAGTTCAGGATTTATGCTTTTTAGTTCTCTGATTCTATGGACATCTGTTTTTAGCACCCCCGCCCTTTCCTCCTGGAAATTTCCTGTTCTTCTAGTTCTTTTAGCATTGGCTTTTAATTCTCTGAATTCTATCCTGTCTGGTTGAAGAACTTTTAGAAAATATTCTCTCATTGGGAGAATGCGAACAGTTTCTCAACTGATCTCTTATGAAGCAGTGCTATACATAGTTCTTTTTTTTATCCTGTTTTCGTATATGGAATTCAATTTTCATGATATAAGGCTTAATTCTCTGACCCCTCTAGGGTTCTTATCACCTCTTGCTTTATTTATTTGACTTCCCTCTATGCTAGCAGAGTTAAATCGAACCCCATATGATTTTTCGGAGGGTGAAAGAGAGCTTGTAAGAGGGTTTAACACCGAATTTGGATCAGGTTCCTTCACCTTAATTTTCCTGGCGGAATATAGAGGAATCATTTTTCTATCGATATTGAGTTCTTTTCTGTTTTTCAATTCTAATTTGGTTTCTTTTTTATTTCTATTTATTTTTTTCATTATCTGGATTCGTTCAGTCCTTCCCCGTTACCGATTTGACAAGTTAATAGTATTGGCCTGAAAATTCTTTATCCCTTTGTCTACTCTGCTGCTTATATTTTTTATTTTTTGAACTAACTAACTAACCAACTAACTAAATCCCAGGTCGCCCTAATATTGCTTTCAAAGCAAAAATTTTTGGGATTGGATACAAATTTCTTAGACTCGAGAACGAAAATCTCGTATGTTAAATACACCTAGAAATTTTAAATAGACCTCTCTAGTAACAATAGAGCGTTCCACAGAACTTATTTAAAAGCTATATTTAGCGAGTTCGAAATTCGACATTCAGCTAATAGACCTTCTACCGTACTAATGCAACTAGTCACAATAGGTCTAGAAATTTCATTCAATTTTAGATTCTATTCATTCATATAACAAGCCTAGTAACAAGACCCTAACAAATATGACGACATAAGTTAACATTTCTTGGTCCTCAAAATATTCATTTAGGAAGGGAAGGATTAGACAGATTTCTAGGTCTAAAAAAAGAAAGATTAAAGCAATCAAAAAGTAGTGAATGGAAAATGAGAATCGGGAAAAAAAGTAGGATCTAAATCCACACTCAAAAGAGGAGCCTATACTCGGCTCCCACTTTTCCGATTTCCCAGCCAAGTAGAATAATAAATAAACCAAGCTAATTAAAATTAATGCTAGGGAAAAGCATACTAACATTAGTAAATCAAATTTTCGCTTGGAAGGCAAAAACGCATACGCCTTTACTATTTAATCATTGAGGTAGTAGATGGAAAAGTATAAAAAGATTCACACAACATCCACGAAATGTCAATATCAAGAAGCCAGCTCGAATCTCGTGCAGTTCGTGTCTAAGTCTGAAATTTTGATGGATCGTAACAATACAGTGAATAAATACACGGTACCGATTAAGACATGAATACCATGGAAACCGGTCAATACAAAGAAAGAAGTCCCGAAAGTCCTATCTCTCAAAGAGAAAAAGGATCTGGAATATTCAAGGATTTGAAGTGTAGTAAAGATCAGACCCAGGGCAACAGTTAGAAATAAGTACAGATTGAAATCTCTTATATTTCGAACAGATCTTTTAAAATGCCTAATGGTCACGGTCACCCCCGATGACAATAGAACCAGAGTATTAATTAGTGGAACGTTGATAAAGCTAAACATCTCAACCCCTACAGGGGGTCATATCAAACCTAATTCTAAACTGGGGGATAGAAAGAAGTGAAAGTATGATCAGAAAAACGAAAAAAAAAATAGTACCTCAGACCTGATAAATAACAATATCGCAGATTTTAGCCCTCTTTCGATAGAATTGGATTCACTTCCGGTTAGAGAAAATTCTCCCCTGTACCTTAGTCATCAGAAAAACGCTCCTATAGAGATTAATAAAAGAGACACAAATAGAGGATTAGAGCTGTTAAATTTTATTATGAGGAGAATAGATATAAATAAATTCATGCCTCTAAAACTAGAATATAAAGGCCAAGGCCTGGGTCTTAATAAGAAAAAGTGATGGGACTTACTTATCATTGATATCGTAATTACTTAGAAATGCTAAATGTGTAAAAACAAGTAGATAATCTAAACCTCGTAAAAGTTGATTTCGCTGAGCTTAGAACAGAAATAAAGACAATGAAGACGATCACTCTTTTCGTAGAAATAGAAGTTCATGAAATCTCGTTCACCTGTGGAATTAGGGCTTGAAACTCAAGTCTGACAGACTAATATTATTATTTAACTAAAACCCTTTCATAAATTAGACTAAACTAGAAATGGTTTGACTAAGTCATTAAAGTATGCTCAGGAAGAGGATATTCAGTGTGGCTTTTCGAGAGCTGAGCTAGAAGTATACACATTTATAACTCTAATTTTACTTTGCGATAGATAAGCATATTACCCTGAAAAAAATAAATCAAAAGAGAATATGGAGATGAAAGACCCACCTGAGGATACAAAGTTTCAAGAGGGTAGAATGAGTCAGGATAGTCCAGAGTAGCGTCGAGGTATACCATTAAGAACCTAGAATGTTGAGGGAAAAAAGTTATATTTAACCCCTAAGAAAGACACATAAAAATGTGTTTTTAGAGACACGTACTGAAATTTTTACCCCATAAAAAATCTGGATTCAGTGCGTAAGTCCGGCAAAGATAGCGAAAACAGCCCCTATAGAAAGAACATAGTGGAAATGAGCTACTACGTAGTAAGTATCGTGGAGTACGACATCTAGAGAGGAGTTAGAAAGGACGATACCTGTCAATCCCCCAAACTGTGAAAAGGAATAAAAATCCTAGGGATCATATTATAGGGGCCTCTCAAGAAACTTTGGATATAGAAATAGTGGCTAACCATCTAAAAATCTTGATCCCTGTTGGGACACCAATAATCATAGTTGCAGCAGTAAAATATGCACGAGTGTCAATATCTATTCCCACCGTAAATATGTGATGAGCTCAAACTAAAAATCCTAAGAGTCCAATGGAGAAGATGGCGTAAACTATGCCAAGATACCCAAAAGGCTCGGTCTTCCCACAATAAAACCTAATAACTTGGGAGATGATTCCAAATCCCGGGAGAATTAAGATATATACCTCTGGGTGGCCAAAAAATCAAAATAGATGCTGGTATAAAATAGGGTCACCACCCCCTATAGGATCAAAAAAAGATGTATTCAGGTTACGATCTGTAAGAAGCATAGTGATTGCCCCAGCGAGAACCGGAAGGGAGAATAGAAGAAGGAATGAAGTGACAATTATGGATCAAATAAATAGAGGAAGCCGCTCAGTTAGTATATCCCCAAATCGCATAACTATAACCGTAGTAATAAAATTAATAGACCTTAGAATAGAGGAGATCCCTCCTAAATGAAGGGAGAAAATAGCTAAGTCTACTGAGATGTCTGTGTGATATGTGATTCTAGAAAGAGGGGGGTAGACTGTTCACCCAGTCCCGGCTCCTAAAGAGAGGTAAGAAGATAGAATTAAGAACATCATAGAAGGGAATAAAATCCAAAACCTTAAGTTATTTATACGAGGGAAGTGCATATCATGACACCCTAATATTATCGGGATAAGTCAGTTACCAAATCCTCCTATAAGAACAGGCATAACTACGAAGAAAATCATGATAAAAGCATGAGATGTAACGAAAACATTGTAGACGTGATCGTGAAAAATAAAAGATCCTGGCTGACTTAGTTCGAGCCGCATAATTATACTAAGTGATGAACCATAAAAGGCTCTCCAGAAACCGAAAACAAAATATATTGTTCCAATATCTTTATGATTGGTGGAATAGATCCAACGTTGTACAAATTTACTTATATTCAATAAACTCTGCTATCTTCGACTTAAAGCTCGACGAACTTTCTCTATTTTGAAAGTAATTATCTACTGGGGAGGGGTACCCCAATGCTTTACAATAATGAGAATACAAATCTCTAAGGGGTCCCTTTCGTACTACACTTATGAGTTATTAGGCATAGATAAAAACCGATCTGGCTTTCGCCGATCTGAACTCAGATCAAGTCTCTTTTCAAAAAACGAACAGTCTTACTAATCTTTCTACTGCGAAAGCCAGCTGAGAGAATCCAACATCGAGGTAGCAAACTTAAAATTTTATAGGATCTTTAATTCTGTATTGCCCTGTTATCCCTAAAGTAGCTTATTTTAAAGTTTTTTCAAATTTTTTAGTAAAAATTACTTACTCATTTTCCCCAAATAACCTCAGAGGAAAGCTTTTAGGGTCTTATCGTCTTATGCATAAGCGTTTTATTTGCTGACGCTTTAATTTCTAATTTTAATTCAAAATATATTAACCCAGGGTTTATTCTTTCATACAGGCTCACAATTAATAAGCTTTTGATTACGCTACCTTAGCGTAAAACGGCTTTTTAATTCCCAATTAGCAGAACTGATTTATGATATCAAAAAATTTGTTTTTGGTAAACAGTCCCCAGGGATTTTGAAGAGTTCATTATATTAAGCTTACCTTATTTTCTTATGTGCCAAACTAAAATCAACACTTTTTTCATACTCATATACTCATTGTGAGGTGTTAGCAGAAACAATATCTCCTTATTCTTGCGTAACCTTGTGCTAGTTAAGGTCATAACACTTTATAATTAATTACAACTTCTCTTTTCTATTTGAGTTTTATTAGAGGCTCTCCCTCACCAAGATTAGTATCCTGCTATAAAGATCTGCAAGAAATATTTTCTTTAGTGCTTCTTTTCTTTGTTTCCATTTGGCTGTTTCAAGTCACACTAGTTTAAATCTTTTCTGGACCTCCATTATATCTTCATAGAGATTTCCTAAAACAAAAGGTTTCAGCTTTAGATACTTCTTTTTTAATTTCCTTATTTTTTTTTTTTTCTCCTATTTTTACAAAAAAGTCTCTGTTTAATAAAAGTCTACCTTGGTCTATACAAAGATTTTTTTCTCCCTCTCGTAAAGAGGGTGCTACCTAGCTTATTCTTTAATTTTCTTTTTCTATCTTCCTATCTGTAGAATTTTCCTTTAAGCCCAAAACCTAACGTGCCATACACCATTCTGCACCCCTATGCCTAATCAAAGGTCCGTATAGAAGTCTTTCCCTCTCTGACAACCGATAAAAAAATGAAAAAATAAGATGACATAAGCAATATAATAGCCAACATTAGTGCGCCCGAAGAGACTCTCGCCTTGGACTGACTCACTAGTGATTCTAGGGTCTCCTTATTGGATATCCTCAAAAAAATGGAGGCTAAAAGAAAAGTTATAACTAACAATCTTTTCACCTTTTTAGGCTTTTCGTTTGGAGCTACTGATGAAATGACTATAAATACCACCAAAATTCCCCCAAGGTATAGTAGAAAAATTATAGATGAAGTCCACACGTTGCCGGTGTCACTTGCTACCAATATCAAAATTATCGCACCTGCTATTAAGATAACCATCCCTATTTTTATTGGGTTGATTATTCTTTTCAGAATGATTAAAGATATTAAGGTTATTGTTTTATTAAGAGTCATCATTTTCTATAGCTTATTCAAAGCCTCAACTTTGGGTGTTGAAGATACAAGAAAAACCTTTGAAGGTTTGTTCCACCTCTTTCTGTGCCTGGTCCTAGGACTTAATTCATTATTTAATCTACTTAATAAAAAACTCTTAATTCTAATATGCCTTGAGATCATTTTTGTATCTATCATCTCTCTCTTCCTGGTGTCAGACTATAGATCTTTCAAGTCCTCGTATATTCTTATACTTTTCTCCAGTATAATAGTAATTGATAGGGTGTTTGGTTTATCAGTTTTAATTAAATGTAGACGTTCTATTAGAAGTACTCAATCTAACATATTAGTTTTGTAGGGGCACAGTCTAGGATCCTCTACTTCAAATTAGATTTCATTTTTGCCCCTAGCGTCCTTTCACAAGAATTTTTTCACGACTTTTCTCGTTTTTGTTTTACTGTTTTTATGCTGGTGTAAGATCCCAGACTTAATCGTCTTTCAATACAGTTATCTCACTTTTTGTAAGAGGAGCTTGGTAGATCTCTCAACTTCGATAGAAATTGGCCCTATCGCTATTTATTTCCTTTGCATAGTCTTTCTAGTCACCTCTTTCGTGTTGATTTACAGGGCAAGATACATGGAGCACTATAATAATCCTAAATTTATTTTTTTATTATTTTCCTTTTTCGTCTCTATAATTATTCTTTCCGTAAGATCTTCCTACCTGGTCCTGATGCTGGGTTGAGATGGGCTAGGGTTTACCTCTATTTGTCTGATCATATTCTATCCCAATAAAAACACTCTTTACAACTCTTTCTTAACCATATTTTTTAACCGTCTGGGCGACGTAGTCATGATTTTTTCCCTTTGTTTCTCCATGATAAATTTTAGTATATTTTATTCCCACAGTTTTACACCCGCCGTTCTAATATTATTGACCTTATGTGCGTTTACCAAAAGGGCCCAGTTTCCACTGTCGAGCTGGCTCCCAGCGGCAATGTCTGCCCCCACTCCAATCTCTGCTATAGTACACTCATCCACTCTAGTTACTGCTGGGGTCTTTCTACTTATAAAGTTCTTTTATTCATACTCTAGTATTACAATTCTGTCCCTAATTCTCTTCTTTTCTGCGGTATCTTTTTTAGCTGGAGGGCTAATAGCTAACATCGAGCTAGATTTAAAAAAAATAGTGGCCTTTTCTACTATGAGTCAGATTAGTATAATTTTTCTTATTTGTTGTCTGGGCTGAACAGCCCTATGTATATCGCACATGATCCTACACGCACTTTTTAAAACCCTTTTATTTACTTGCGGCGGAGTGCTATTTCTTTGAAACTTGAGGAACCAGTTTAAAAACTACCTATCTTCACCTTACAACATTACTTTATTCTTTTTTTCTCTATTCTGCAGAATCTTTGGGATGACTGGCCTAACTTTCTCCTCTTCCTTCTTTTCCAAAGACTTAGTGATTGAAGAGGCCTTAATAAGCGACTTTCTTATCTTTTTTAGAGTGCTACTTCTCGGCAGTGTATTCACTCTGATGTACAGAAGAAGTATTGTTTCTGTCATCAATTTTTCTAAACCCATATCCCCCTCCAGGATTATTAAAGCCTACCCTCGCTTAATATTTATCTTAGCCTGTATTATAGTGGTTTTTTATCCCAAATTAATATTCTATTTATTTAGAGGAGAGATAAGGTTAGTGTTCAACCTTTCAGTTCTCCTCATCAGAATCACTTTAGTTAGTTCTTTGGTACTTAAATTTAAGTCTCTCTCCTTCCCTCTCTATCATTTGTCTAACACCGTCTGATCTATGAAAGTCTACACATTCACATCATTGAGGTCCCCTTTTGACAAGGATATATTGGGCTTCCTCACATCAAACAGGGATCTAAATTTCAAAAACTATAACTCGGTTTGGCTGCAAAATAAAAATATTAATTCAACAACAATATTCCTCTTTAGATTTTATAGAGTTTTGGGGATCTTTCTTATAGGAACGCTTTTGTAATTTACTCTTATAGTTTAATCGAACGTAGCATTGAAGAAGCTAAAGTCTTAGAGTGTTAGTAGACGCCTTAGCAAAAGATTTTTATCAGAACTCTTAATTCTACTTTATACAACAGAGAACACAAAATAGCACAATGTAATCACAATGACTCAAATCCTACTTTTATTATAAGATCTTTTGAACGCTGGGTAGCACCTGGTCCTTATAGATATAATAGGAATTATAGCTTTTAAGTACCCAATCAAAACTACTAACAAAGAAAATATAATAATTGCACACATTCTCCTGCTAACAATTAAGGGAAGAATTGCCATTCCATAGGCCTTAAAGAAAAACATTCTTATTGGGGGGATTCCAACTAAAAATATTATAGATATTACTATATTGAGCTTTTCGGATGACTCTATTACCCCCTTATCTATGTTCTCCGAAGCTCCTAGAACTATAACAGTTCTAATAGCGTAAAGAATATATATCACCATAAATCAAATGGATCTCAGTTGAAATATTACTCAAACTCAGAAAGTGAAGTATAAAGAGGAGGACACTATCAACTCTCGAATGTTTTCTCTGTAAATTAAAAATAAAGAACCAAAAATTGACCTCAAAGTTATAATAGAGTAAGATGCCTCTAATTTTATATAAGTTAACAACAATAGGACTGGGATCTTTTGGATTGTTAATAGTAGAGCCACCAATATGATAGGTATAGAGGCACATAGATTATAAACCCATCTGTGAAACGGGAATATCCCTATTTTTATTAACAAACCTATAATCATATAGATTTGAAAAATAAATGATTCCTGACCTCTAACGAGAATTGATCCCGTGATGAACATTAAACTGCCGATTGATTGAGATACTAGGTAACGAAAACACATCATGGACCTTTCACTTTCTTGGTCAGGGAATATCCTTCTTATCATGTAAATAAATACCAGTATATTAATTTCTAATGCGATCCAGAAAGATACCATGGAAGACATATTAAGAAACATTAATAATCTCATCAAGTAGGCTGCCCCAACTGAAGTCTTTAAACGAATGTCTGTCATCATTTTTATCGGAATCGATTGATTTGAGCCTTAACTTATTTTGGTACAGTTTTAGTTTCTGTAAAATCCGAATTTTATTTGACAAGCCTAATAGAGTTATCTAACTATGAAATTTATATGCTTAGTTTGGTGGTATTTAACTTCTCCATACTTAGGGTAATATCATTTTACTTTAGATCTTCCAAAGAAAAAGGTTTTATTAACATTTGCTTTAGACTGATTTTCATACTGGTGGGAGCAAGTTTCCTCGTGTCAAATCCTTTCCTCTTCTTGATTCTCCTAGAATTTTCAGTAATGCCTACTACTTACGTCATTCTATTGTTATCCAAGGATAAAGATAAGAATTTCTCAGTGATATTAATATTGATTATTAATCTTATCGGCTCAGTCCCTTTTATATTTTGCTCTCTAATAATTAGTGCTGAGTCTTTGTTGACAACGGGATGTTTTATGAGGCCTGTTTCCTCTGTAGTAATGACAGTAAGATTCATCTTTATCCTTAGATCAAAAATTCCAGTCTCTATATTACATTTCTGGCTAACTAAAGCTCATGTTGCTGCTAGAGCCTGTGCGTCCATAATATTAGCTAGTATCTTACTAAAATTAGGCACATTTGGTCTAGTTAAGTTTAGAAAGATTTTTAGTAAGTATTTAATTCCTCTGTGCACTGCTTTAGAGTCTTGATGCTTATTATTCTGCATCTTTTTTTCTTTAATCATGGTTCGCTTCACCGATATAAAAATGTTGGTTGCCTGTTCCTCGATTCTTCATATAGGATTGATACTTCCCTTTTTATTCCACGAGGATTCTGCTGGAGTATTATCTATAGTAGTCATAATAACCAGACATGGGGTAGTCTCCTTCTATCTATTTTACTTGGTAAGGATAATGTATGAGATGACGCATAGGCGGTCCATAGATTATAATAAATCTAACGAGTCTTTCAATTCAGTTTTCTCTATGCAGGTCTTTTTGTTTGTAGTGTTTAATCTGGGGTTCCACACTGCTAATTTGATTAGTGAGGTTT